>BLSH010444307.1:10626-34374 GCA_018402905.1 Glandirana rugosa
AGAGACACGAAAAATATATAAACATACACTTGTTATTCCGACAGGAAGTATATGTTAACAAACCATGAAAAGAAACCGACTTAGGGAGTTTTCAGGGTACCCGTATAAAGAAGTATAATGAACCTCTCACCTAGACCGGGAATAGACACGTAGGACCAGGTGAAAGATTATAATCTATATACTGTTAAACATTCGCGACTTGAGTCCGTCTTCTATCATGCCGGAATAGCAAACTGTGAAAATTAGACTATCCCTCTCTTGGGTTCATTTTTTATTTTTAGTTCAATAGGACCATAAGTGTTATCGTCGGAGAGAGGAGTTTGACAGAAAAGAAGTGGGCAGGAGGGGTGGGGTGGAGTGCAGTAATAGGGAGAGGGGAGAAGTGAGGATGATATGTACAGGTTGTGGGGTGGGGAGGACGGGTGAAGAAAAGACAGTTTGAGGAGAGAGGCTGCTATTGTGAATACCAGGATAACTTGATTTTTATTTTTTACTTGGGTTCTCTCCCTATCAGATTAAAAGTGTCAAACGATAAGGCCGTACTATCTTCTGCCTGAGTTCAGC
Source organism: Glandirana rugosa (assembly GCA_018402905.1). Lineage (NCBI taxonomy): Eukaryota > Metazoa > Chordata > Amphibia > Anura > Ranidae > Glandirana > Glandirana rugosa. Next base: position 11,191 of record BLSH010444307.1, read on the forward strand.
GCTTACAAATTGTCATATATCTAATATTAGAAAGTGGACCAGGATGCACAGATAAGGGCCAGATCCACTCTCCAAGTAATATGAAGAAATATGCCCATGGGACTTTTGAGGGATTCAGCCAAAGAAAAGTACCAAACAATTGTATATGAAGGACAGCCTTATTGTTCACATACAAATATATAAAAAGCACAGAGAGTGGAGTAGTGTTCTAAAAGAACGCATCCATATACATTATAGTTCACAGCACTAAAACATAACTGCCAAGCTATATATATGGAACGCAGATACTGTGAAATTTCTTCTCAATGTGTTTTGTGAAACAAAGTTCACTTCACATCTGCAAAGAGACCATATCATTAGAGTACAAAAAACAAAATAAGGAAGGAGAAGAAAAAAACTAAAAAGCCATAAATAGTCATACTTACACAGCAGATGTGATGTATAGAACATACAGCAGGTCACCAAGCATAAAATCAAGTTAAGATAAATCCTCACATAGGGGTAAGTGCAGTGTGCCTAGCAGGTACATACCTTCCCTACTGGTCTCTACCACCCTTGAGTTTGCTCTTTTATTCTTAATCATGGTCAAAGGTTACTTTGTATTTGGTTCCAGTTATCTCAATGGAGGTTTACTTTTTAAAGGTTTCTATTAATTCATACCACAGGGACCGATGACACTCCTCTACACTGAACCCTCCTTGCTTGCCCCTTTGGGCTTCTCCATTTGGTGACTTGTCCCACCCTCAGTTCCCAGGCAGGACTTCCCCAACTAGCACCTAGCCACTGCATTTACCCTTATGTGAGGATTTATCTTAACTTAATTGTATGCCTGGTGACCTGCTAAAACACACAAGTGATGTTCTATACATCACATCTGCTGTGTAAGTATGACTATAAATGACTTTTTTGTTTTTTTCTTCTCCTTACGCCTTGTTTTTTTTTTTTGTACTCTATTTTTTGTACTCGATTGCGGTAAATCGGTTTTGAAAGCAAATTTTTGCATTAAAGAACAAATGCAGTATTTGTCGATTGAGCGGTAATTATCATATTTTTTCATGCTGTAATTTATTGCATTGAGCTTGTTGCTAAGCTGAGAAGCCAGCTGCCGTATCCTTAACAGCGGATGACTCAATGTAAAAAAAACAAACATGGCAGCAATTAAAATTATGAAAAAAAATCAGCGTGGGATCTCCCCCAATGCATACCAAGCCCTTCGGGTCCACTCGCTCGTCCCCCCTTTTCCTAACCTGCCAGGTTGCATGCTCGGGTAAGGGTCTGGTATGGATTTTGGGGGGCCCCACACCATTTAAAAAAATGGCATGGGATTCCCCTTAATATCCATATCAGACCCAAAGGGTCTGGTATGGATTGGGGGGACCCCCCGCGCTATTTTTTTTTTTTCATCCCCACACTATTTTCTTTTTCATAATTTTTAATTATGCGTTTTTTGTAAAAAGTCATCTGTTGTTAAGGACTGTTTCTGACAAATACTGTGTGATACCGCCATCAAAAACCTGTTGATAAATATCACATTTTTTACTCTCTGTTCTGTTTGTTAATTTAAGAGCTTACCGCATAAATTTTTCCGGCACAATTTTCATTTTGCGGTAAACACCGCATAATCTTTTTTTTTGTGAAGTGGACCTTATTTACTGCATGCAATCAATTATGCAAATTAGTCACATGACCATGTTATCGCATGCGGTAAACGTTAGGGATTTGACCCCATGGTCTCTTTTCAGATGTGGGTTATTAACTGGAACGTTGCTTTATCTTCTGATGAAGTGAGCTTTGTTATAAGAAACGTGCTGAAAAACAATTTCACAGTATCTATGTTCCATATATATATATATATATATATATATATATACAGGGTGGGCCATTTATATGGATACACCTTAATAAAATGGGAATGGTTGGTGATATTAACTTCCTGTTTGTGGCACATTAGTATATGTGAGGGGGGAAACTTTTCAAGATGGGTGATGACCATGTGCAGCACCTGAAACTACGGATACTGGAAGCCTGTGCTAGCATTTCTCCTGTGGTGTTGCTATCAGTGTGTGAAGAGTGGGAGAAGAGGGTTGCATTTACAATCCAACACGATGGGCAGCACATTGAACACATTTTATAAGTGGTCAGAAACTTGTAAATAACTCATGAAAGAATAAAGTTACGTTAAAGCCAAGCACGCCATTGTTTTTCTTGTGAAATTCCCAATAAGTTTGATGTGTCACATGACCCTCTTCCTATTGAAAAAACAAAGGTTGGATTAAAAATGGCCGACTTCAAAATGGCCGTCATGGTCACCACCCATCTTGAAAAGTTTCCCCCCTCACATACACTAATGTGCCACAAACAGGAAGTTAATATCGCCAACCATTCCCATTTTATTAAGGTGTATCCATATAAATTGCCCACCCTGTATATATATATGTATAGTGCTGCCCATAATTATTCATACCCCTTAAGTCACTTTTTGACTTAAAGTTACTTTTATTCAACCAGCAAGTAATTTTTTGATGGGAAATGACAAAAAGATAATAAGATGATGTACAAGAGGCATTATTGTGGAAAAAAACATTTCTCAGCTTTTATTTACATTTGAGCAAAATTGTCCAGCCCAAAATTATTCATACCCTTCACAAACTGTCACAGTCTGTGGGAAAATCAAAAGTTCTATACCATTCCAAATAGTCCAAGCTGTTCTAAAGCATCCTAGTTACCTTGATTAATTGGGAACAGCTGTTTTAATCAACTCAACAGGTGAAAAACAGCAGCTCTTTGCAGTTGGTTTGTGGACAGTCATGGCTAAGACAAAGGAGCTCAGTGAGGACCTGCGGCTGCGCATTGCGGCTGCTCACAAGTCAGGAAAGGGCTACAAAGTCCATTTCTAAATGTTTACTAGTTTCAGTCGCTACAGTGCAAAGTATTATTAAAAAATACAAGATGTTCCGCACTGTGAAAAATCTCAGAGGACTTGGTCGGAAGCCAAAAGTGACACCTGTGTTGGCCAGGAGGATAGTTAGAGAGGTGAAAAAGAATTCAAGGATCATCACCAAGGCCATCCTGGTGAATCTGGGCTCTGCTGGTGGCAATGTCTCAAGGCAGACAATCCAACGGACACTGCACACTGCTGGGTTCCACGGATGCAGACCTAGGAGGATGCCACTTCTCCAGATAAGGCACACAAAAGCTTGCTTAGCCTCGAAAAAGCTTATCTGGACAAAGAAGAAGACTTCTGGTCTTCTGTGTTATCGTCAGATGAAACAAAAATTGAATTGTTTGGTCACAATGATGTTTCCTTCAATTGGAGTTAAAAAGGAGAAGCCTTCAACCCAAAGAACACCATCCCCACTGTCAAACATGGTGGTGGGAACCTAATGCTTTGGGGGTGTTTTTCAGCCAATGAATCAGGGAACCAAATCACAGTAAACGGCACCATGAAAAAAGAGCAATACATGAGGATTCTCAACGACAACATCAGGCAGTCTGCAGAGAAACTTGGCCTTGGGCACCAGTGGACATTCCAGCATGACAATGACCCAAAACACACAGCAAAAGTGGTGAAGAAATGGTTAGCAGACAACAACATTAATGTTTTGGAGTGGCCCAGCCAGAGTCCAGACTTGAATCCAATTAAGAATCTGTGGAGGGAGCTAAAGATCAGGGTGATGGCAAGAACACCCTCCAACCTGAAAGATTTGGAGCTCATTGCTAAAGATGAATGGGCAAAAATACCTGTGGAGACATGCAAAAAGCTGGTCTGCAATTATATTGATTGCTGTAATAGCCAATAAAGGCTTTTCTATTGATTATTGAGAAGGGTATGAATAATTTTGGACTGGACACTTTTTGCTAAAATGTAAATAAAAGCTGAGAAATGCTTTTTTTTCCACAATAATGCCTCTTGTACATTATCTTATTATGTTTTGGGAGACACCTATGTCATTTCCTGTCAAAAAATTACTTGCTGGTTGAATAAAAGTAACTTTAATTCAAAATTTGCCAGGGGTATGAATAATTATGGGCAGCACTGTATATATATATCTTGGCTGTCATGTTTTAGGGCTGTGTACTATAATGTATGCTAATGAATTCTTTAAAACACTTCTCCACTATCTGTGTTTTTATATATTTGTAGGTGAACAATAAAGTTATCCTATATTTATTTTTATATAATGGTTTAGTACTTTTCTTTGGCTGGATCCCTCAAAAGTCCCATGGGCATATTTCTTCTGTGTTTTGGCAATGTCATAGAACTAAGATGCTTTGAAGATTACATGGAAAAACTAAAGGCTTTGTTCATTGACAGTTTTACTTTTCTCCAGCCTGACACTGGGCTGATATTTCTACACTGAGAGGAGGAGAATATACCTAAGTAATAGACAAGCACACCTCTCCCTGGGAGGCAAGGCTGCATGATAATAACAAATAATAATGGAGGCTCAGATCCTTAAAGAGGAGTTCCAGCCAGTAAAAAAAATGAAAGTCAGCAGTTACAAATACAAGTACAATATAAGAACACTTACCTGTCCAGGTATTCTGCAATGTTGGTACATTGCAATGTTGGTACCCCTAGCCAATTCGTCCATGAGCTATGGGTGCAGGCACTGGCATTGTCACTATGCACAACACAAGAGAACACTGCTCTGTTCTGTGAAGCTAATTCAACAGGTGAATTGCTGGCACGCCTTCCCCAGGTGCTCAGACTCTGGATGTCCTCCTAGCATCCCCACGAAACAGCTGAATCTATACAAAAGAAAGTCGGCACTTGGATAGAGTCTTGATATTATTTTAATCCAATATGACCATGTAACAATACAGTGAAGCCTTATGCGTTTTGGCAAAGAAAGCCTTGATCACAGCACACCACACTAAATAAAACTGCACATATATATACATATAGAAATGAAAAAGTGATGTAGTCCACTCCCGCCGATCAACTGACTCCACTAATCAAAACGGGAGACACCACTGCTAGTGTGCAATCCCCTGTGGGAGTGAGACACATCATAACAAAAGAAAAAACAATACTAAACATACAAAATGTTTAAATATATAAATATGTATAAAAATATTGAGAGAGCAGTAAGGGCCAATAATTCATCATAATATCAATAGATAGTAAAATATTTCATTATAGAGAGGTTAATGCAATTAAGATATAAATGCTGCAATGAATCATCTGAGAAAAAGGTTGACATTGTCACTAAGGGAAACAGGAAGTGAAGCCTTGTAGCTTCACATCCTGTCTCCTGCTGAGCATGCACGAGTCACGTTGCGCTTTCTAAATGCTCCTGCTGTCTTTTGGGACTTCTGTGTCTCCCAAAAGCAGTGGGGGGAAGGAGGAGGGGCCGAAAATTGCATACATCACTGCAATCATTGTGTGGAAATCTTAACCAGAAGTGGGAGCTGATATCTGGTTTTGTCAGGTATCTGCTCCCCCCTGAAAGGTGGAGCTCTGCTTTAAGGAGACCCTGTGGCCCGCAAAGCTTGTAGGTAAAAAACAGGCATATCAAGAATTTGAATTACTTTCTTACAGTATTTTTTTTCATGAACATTTTTGGTAACATTTTAGGATGTTCAGACAAGGGAGGCTTTTGCAGGTAATTAACACACATAAAATACATTAATACGTATGAAATTATGGTATAAAATCATGGTAAATTATGGTAAGCTTTCTATTGAAATGAATGGTATGACTAAAGGGAATCCTTAAGCCTACCATACATATTCTAATCTGATTGTACAAGTCTAGTACATTCTTGCTTAGATTCACCAAAAAAAAGTAATATAATGACATACCCAATTAGGCCCTTGCATTGCATAGTTGTTGATATATCTAAAGAAAATTGTACAATCCGGTTGTAATAGGTGTAGTGAGCTTTAGAAATGAATTATTCTACTCAGTAGGTACCTTCTTATGTGCAGAAATCCTTAGAGCTCACTTGTCCATATTGCAATTTTCTGCACATTGATTCTCTGCTTTAGAAAATACATAGACTTTTTTGGAAAGAAACAAGTCACCTTGGTTTAATAAGAAAAAAAAGAAAGGAAAAAAAAACAAGTTATGTACATGTTTGAGAAAGCACCGTATTTATTTAAACAGAAGTTAAACAAACTGCTATAAAAATAAACTATTTCACTCTGCCACCTCCAAAACTAAAATATTCAGCACAATCTTAAATGTGGTTTATCATTTGAAGAAAGAAAAAAAAATAAGATCTTTAGATTTGTTCTGCAAGAATGCACAGCTTCTCAATTTTCATCTAAGCCTGGCGAGGATTTTTCAGAAAGATAAGAGGGCTTATTATCTTATTATGCCTGCACAATAGTAGTGTCTTCCCATGACGTGACACGCTGGAAGTATGCTCCATTAAAATGTAAAGACAATAAATCTCAATCAAGATAGATTTCCTACCAATGATATAGAAGATAGGGTTCCTAGCAATGACATAAGGAAGAATCCCACTGTAATATTTCCTTAAAAAAATGTATTAAAAATTTTGTTTTTGAAGGTTCTCATTTATCCAGGTCATAGTATATCTAGTAGTAGTTAGTCACATTTAACTTGACTTGTTCTGTAACGTTGAAGTGGTCTTGCAATGTACTACTTCTTCACTTCCTAGAGTATCAGGAAGATACCCCAGCAATTACATTTATACCTTAAAGGATAACTCCACATTCATGGAAAAAATATAGTAAATAAAAATTATAAAGCATATAAAATTGCTGCACAAGTCATGTTGTAATTTCGCTCTATTAAATTTACCTCTCCATTTTCATCTGCAGTGCTGTCATTTTCTGTTAAATTCAATAATTCACTCACAAGTTGCAGAGTAAACCGTAGGATAAAAACATCAAAAACGCTCCAGGAAGTGGCTTGGTTCTTTCACAACCACGCCTATGTTACACGTGACGATACTGACGGCCCGAAATCCACATCTGAAGCTTTTCGCCATTCACACAGGGCTTTATCAAAGACAATGATTCCTCACCTCTCAGTTGCATAAATAGCCATGTGCGGACACTTACCGCTCACATGACCATGAACTCATTTCCCCTTGGGTGTACTCAGCTTCAACTACACCCTCAGGGGACTACTTCCTCCAAAGTACAATTACCATACATGTTCACATCCTGTTTGAACCAATATATGCTTACACTTCCCTGACAGGTTTTTAATGCATTAAAAAGGACTTTACATATACTTTAAAAGATTCAATCTAACTTCTTAAGTGAACCAAACAAATACTCATAAATAATTAAATAATATAAACCTGAAATGATAAAGAAAGAAAAGAAATTAAAAATAAAAACAAAAATACAAATTGTAAAAAAAAAATGTAAATATAAAAAGTTCTAACCTGCATGGCGAACCCCATTGAAGTCTATGGGAGCCGAACAGGAAAATTCAAAAGTGCACATTTCGAAGGCTTATATGCAAGTAATTGGCCATAAACAGGGTATGGGGGTCTGGGAGCTACTCTGGGGGACATGTATCAATGCATTTTTTTTTTTTATTAAAAGCAATCGTTTTTTGAGGAACAGTGGGTTTAATGATGCTTAAACTGCAAGAATAAAAATGAAAAATTGGCCTGATGTGGTTCAGGAGGGGAGCGCTCTCTCGACCCCCCCCCCCCCTTTGCTGAGCTACCAAGCTGCATGCCCGAATATGGGTCTGGTATGGATTTTGGGGGGATCCCCACGCCATTTTTTAAAAAATTTTGCCATGAGGTTCCCCTTAAATTCCATACCAGACCCGAAGGGATGCATCTGTCATGAAACCAAATATGAGAACTTCAGCCCTCTGGGTTTGTGGGTTAAAAAGCAGCAACTGGCACCCAATTTTTATGGTATGACATTACAAACACAAATATCCATCTTGATAAATAAAATTAGAGCATCAACCCATGGATATATATGGGTAACATTTTTCAGTTATCCCAGCTGTGATACTATATTTGGATGACAGCTCCAACAAGCCTCAAAGGTCAGGCAGAAGGTAACTTCCAAAAGGAAATAATGTTTTTAAAGTTTTACTTTTGTTCTATTCATTGTTGTTATTGTTTTAGTTATACATTATTTTTAATGCACGGTATTTCTTTCTTTATTTATTTATTTATTGATTTTGGTTTGCGAGGGGATAGGAAAGGGTTTGGCAGGTTGAAAGGAGGCTATGGCAGGAATTGGTTAGGATAACATTGGGATTGGTGTCCAGCTCCATCCATTTAAAAATCAGACTAATGCAGCCCATACAAAAAATGACCTGATTCCTCCATGCACGCATTTAAGGTGGATGGGGTAATCACTCCCACTGAGCTATTGTACTCAGCAGTCGATCAGTACATAGACTTTTGTACAACCAGCCTACCCATACATAGATCGAAATTTGGCTGGTTCCTGCTGAACCTGCTGAATTTCAATCCATGTATGTTCAGCTTTATAACAGATACACTGTAGTGACATGAATATGGAGGCATCAGTAACAGCAGTAACAACTGACAAGAAAGGTTCCGCCATGGCGCAGATGCAGTTTTGAGGAGTATACGTATGCGCAAGTGCCAGCCAAGAACAGATGTAGCACAGACACATTTGTGAGTGCTCACCTGTCATGAATACTGGCGCCAAACGGCCTATTTCTTCTTCACTGGTTAATTGTTGTTTGGTCTATAGCATTCTGTGTGTGTTCCTGATTCTTGTGTTTGAACTCGGATGTTGACCTGGCTTGTCCCAACTATTTTTGTCTGCTACCCGCCCTGACCCCTGTTTTGACTTCGGATCCTGCCTCTTCCTGCTGCCCCTGTTTGATCCTTCTTCCATTGCCGACATTGCTTGTGAGTTGACTATTCTGCTGTCTGCTGTCTATGCCTGATCTGCCTGCCTATTACCGACCTCGCCCATCTGACCCTGCAACCAGCTCTTCCAGCCTCATCTTCAGGCTCCTGCTTCCTGCTGTGCATCCACAGTCTGTAACCAGCCAAGCCCAGAGCCAGTCTGCCTGCATTCAGCCATCCTGCTGTCATATATGCCTGCCGCCTCATCTGCCTGTTGTCAGCTGCTCCTGGCTCCCTTTCCGTGAATCTTCGGCTACTATCACCACAGACTACTTGACCAATAATAAGCACTCTTACCCCGCCGTGCTCTAGCGGTTACTGTCTCACCATCAGTGGCCCTCGAGCCGGAGCTGTACAAGAGGACTTCCTCTGCGCGTCAGGCTCACCAACTAGGTATGTGACAGCAACACAGTTATCATCGCCATCTAGCAGGAATACATGTGCTCTTGAGTTTGTAAATATACTCTCTGTCACAGACAAAGATACTCAGCTACATGTGGCAGCTAATTGGTGGAAGTCACTAGGGGTTACATAGAAGGCATTGAGATCTAAGCCTTGGTCATTTTGATAAGGCTTAGTTGGTCACTATTGCCTATATCACTACCCAAGCTCTGATCACTGGTCCACTGCAGACACCCAGTAGTCAATGCCCAGTAGCTCATGTGGTAGGATACAATTTACCACTTTGGTATTTGGATCAAAGGTAGCGTGAATTTAAAAAGTTGACATAATCCTTGATGTCTCCCCCCAAAAAATGAAAGTTTGAACATGAATGAGCCATGTCAAATTGGTACATTTTCCAGAGACAAACAGTTGTGAATGATAATAAACAAATAGGTTTAAAAACCCATTCTCTTGCCAGCGTGGTTTGCTGGATACTGGGGTGCCAAAGAGGTGGATGTCCATCATCTTGGAATACCTCTTGACATGCCAAGTGTGCTGATGATAAATGTATTTTTCACCTTGTGAATGTTAGGTGAATGTAAATGAAAATGGGCTTTATGAATAGAGTGGATGTTGCCCAGTGACATTTGGGGGATATATGGCAAACATCTTGATTAATCCTTTTTAAATATATCTCTAAGACTGTATATTATCGTAAGACTGTATATTATCAAGGCAATAACATTTTTAGTAGTCAGATGTCATCCTTTTATAAATACAAAATGAGAATTGCAAATCATAGATGAGCACTCATTGGGCTTAAGAATTTGTGATCCGATGATTTATTACAGCTTTAGAAAACAGCAGTTTAATCCTTACCTCAGGAATGTTCTTGATTACTCAAACTGAGACGCTTGTGGTATAGAGTCAAAAAAAATGTACAAACATACAATAGAGTTCAGCTAATTACGCTTTCCAGTGGTTTGGGACAATTAAAAAAATGTTGGTTGATTTTTCTACTTATTTGATATTTATATTTTACAAAAAAAAAACACTTTATACACAACACAATACACTGGTGTCACAGATAGTCTTTAAAAAGAGAGTGCACAGCAGTATCTGCTTTCAGACTCTGAACGAAAATCTGTACAGAGTAGTGAGAACAGGAGTGACTTATTCAGCTGTCTGTATAATCTGACCATATCAACAGTTCATCTTTGCAAACTAGCTTATCTCAGCAAAGCAGTTAGGGTAAGCCTGGTAATAACGTAAAAAGAAACCCACAGCTCTTCTACCCAAATTTACAGGATTGCTATTTACCAGTTTAAAAAATGGAAAATTGTTATCCATACATACCGTAATTTTCCTTTCCTGTATCCTCCCATGTCAGACTACCATGGGTCAGCTCCACCCTGTTTGATCCCTCCAGGACCATCTTTTTCTTAGCCCATAAAGGACGGCTGTCTGCCTATACCAGTGTTCAAAATATACTGCCTTGTGACAGAAACACCGAGTGGGAATCCCCGGCTGACATGGAGAGGATCCAGGAAAGGAAAATTACAGTAAGTGTGGATAACAATTTTCCATTTTCCTGGACCTCCCCATGTCAGCCTACCATGGGATGTAACAAGCAATATTAAGCAGGGGGGAAGAATACAAAATAAGCAAAACTCCAAATGCAATACTACTCCAGCTCTTTAATGGGTAACAACCGCCATAATAACCGCAGAGCTAAAAATTCCCTCTGGAGGACTAGCCACATTCAGCCTGTAATGTCTAATAAAGGTGTTTTTTGCACGCTCTAGATTGCTGCTCTGCAAATGACTTCAGCCACAACTCTTGCATACGCCACCCAGGATGCCCCTAGTCGAATGTGCTTCAATCTCAGAAGGAGGAGGAAGGCCCAGGGATTTGAATGCAACTTGTATGGTCTTGACAATCCAGGAAGACATAGCTCTGGATAAAGCTGCCATACCCTTCTTTGTTCCTATTGGGAAAACCACTAGTTGGTCTTGCTTTCAAAACTTTTAATCTGCTCCAGATAGGTTGAAACAGCCAAGACCAAGCCTAGTTTCCTCCATTCATCATCCAAGGCATCCACCAGAAAAGCTGGGAGAATTGTCTCCCAATTCATAATAATTAACAAGGCCGGCTTAGGTAGAAAGCTTGGTACTGGCCTCAAGACAATCTTGTCTGGGAGAATCAAACAATATTGTTCTTTAGATGAGAAGGCACACAGCTCGGAGACTCTTCTAGCTGAAGCAAATAGCTATCAAAACAACTGTCCTTATCATTAGATGAAATAACAAACAGGAGGAAGCTTGATCAAATGGAGGAACCAGCAAGGTTCTCAAGACCAGTGTTAAGTCCCATTTGGGAAAAAAGATCTCAATGCAGAGCCCATCCATTACTTGACATAGCCAACAAGGCGGAAACCTGGACATACAAGGAATTATAGGCTAACCCCTTATTGAGACCCTCCTGCAGAAATTCCAAAATGTTTCATACTGAAGGAGATTTGAGGTTCCAACAGTTTCTTGAGAACCAACAGAAGTGGAGTTAACACATACACCAAGAGGAAACTCCAAGGCTTGGACAGAGCATCTTGACCAAAGGCCTGTGGATGCCAGACCCGGGAAAAGAAGCAAGGAAGTTGGAAATCCTTTTCCAACGCCATCAGACCTATTGAAGGTGTCCCCAAAATTTTGAAAACCTTGCATACGTATTTGGAGTTGAGGCCCCATTCGTTGTGATCCACAAATCTTCAACTTAAGTGATCCGTTAGAACATTCTAGGAGATAGGATACCTTAAGGGAGTTGAAATTCCTCTTCTCCCACAGGAAAATTTGACGTGCCAGGTGAAGAAGAGACTGACTTCTGGTACCCCTCTGACGAGACACGTAAGCAACCGTAGTCTTGTTGTCCTATAGGGCCTTGACAGCATGACCTTGCAATACAGGTTGGAAGGCTAAGAGAGCGTGCCTGACAGCCTTCAATTCCAAGCAGTTTGAACTTTGCGCCCCACAATGCTTCCACCAACCTTGAACCTGCTGATCTAAGTAGTGTGCCCTCCAAGACTGGCATTAGTCATCACCACTATTGTTTCTGAGGACTTCAACGGGACATCTTCAATGATTTTCGCCCAAACCCTCCAGAAGGGGGCTACAATCATCAAGTTCAGTCAGGCCCCCTGGCCCCAACTGGAAGAGACTAGTTGGACACGCCTTCAAAAGACTTTCCAGCCATGTTAGCAACTTGCTCTCACAGTCCAGACCTTTCCTCCTGTCATTCTGCATTACTCAGCGTTTGGTCAAACAATAACCTATCATTATAGGAAATTCTGGAGGCTTGTGTAGAGGCTCCATCTGCCCTCCAGTGGCATAACCACAATGCTCTAATAGCAGTGACTGAGTGCACTAGCGCTTGTACTAGATCAATGAATAGCATCAACCAAAAATCAATTGCCAGGTTCAATTCTTCCCAAATCTTGCAGTTTCCAGTGTAAAATGTTATGCAATTTCTAAAGTTTATATAATCGAAGATGACGCTATTGCTTGTTGACAGGCAAAATCTGTCACTGTATAGATTCTCTATGAGCCTGATAGCCAGATCACCACAATTTCTGTGTTCCAGACGTGTTTATGCATGCATGTTCTTTAATGCATTCTAATGCATTCTCAATGTGTTTTGTAATCTTCCAGATGTGTTCCATACAGAAACAATGTGACATACTACTTTTGTTGACTGCACTAGAATGCACTGCACTGGTTTGAACTAGATCATTGGAATCCAAACTGTCCATGCATACTTGACGCAGAATAAAAATGTACTGGACTGCATCTGGTGTGAACAAGTCCACTTTCTCATCCATAGGATCTCTGAAGGCAACTGAGTTATAAATAGGCAAAGACACTTGATGCGCCAGACACTAGAGGGCAACATCCAGCCCTGGAAGTGTAGTGCATAAACATACATCAGCCACCTTATTTGGATAAAGCTTAGAAAAGCTGCACTGTAAATTGGTCTTCTGATGAGGTCGCTGTCATTCTTCATCAATGAGTTATTTACACTCTATCATTATGGGTGTTGCTTGTGGTGTGGATATTTGCAGCATACTTTCTACTATAGCCAATTTAATAGGGATTCGAATTTTGCTCAACCGCATCCTTGTGAGGCCACCTGTGTACTTTCACTTCTCTGCCGCTGCAGACTGCTTGCAGGTCCAAAATGCACCTTGAGATGGGCGAGGTATTTGCCCATGCTGGCATAAATGCATGTGAGCCAGTGCCACATGGAGTGATTGGGGAACATGAAAGCTGCCCTGTGGGAGACTCAATGGGATGCATTTTTTCTTCTTCATGATATTGTACGGCTTCCCCATTGAGAGTGATTTATACCTCACATGCTGTCCCTCACCAGCAGAGGGGCTTCCAGATAAATTATGCATTTAGCATGCAAACCCAGGAACCGCATCCCAGTGGAGCAGGATGGACAGCCCAAACCTTATACGGCCTAGGTAGGAGACATGTGCCTGGATCCTGTCCCTTCACAGGGTTAAATGGAAACGACTCCTTAGAGTGTATTGACCACATACTTGTAAGTGGAAACAACACCTTTAGAGTGTATTGACCAGGTGCTTGTAAGTGGAAACAACTCCTTTAGAGTGTATTGGCCACATGCTTTGTATGTGGAAACGACTCCTTTAGAGTGTATTGACCACATGCTTGTAAATGTAAATTACTCCTTTAGAGTGTATTGACCACATGCTTTGTACAAGGAAAAAACTTGTTAGGTGTCGTCATCCTGGTCAGGATGAGATAATCATTAGCGGGTCTTATATTTTTTCTGAGTGTTTGTGTTCAGGGTTTCTGCTCCTAAAATGGTGCAAAACATCTTCATTTGCATTCCTTGAGCCCTCTTTTAAGAAACCATGTCCCACTATGCCCCTCCTACCTTTGCTAATCTTCTGTGCCACTAACAGGTGCAGCAAGTTCATACTTGCATGAAATATATGGAAAAAATGATATTACAGCTCACCAAAAACAAACATGTACACTGTCTCTTTAAGACACATTTGCATTTATCCACTTCAGAAGCAGCAGCAGGTGAGCTCAATCAGCCCTTCCATAGGCAGAAACAAAAACAAAAACCAGTCAGACTGTCAAACCCACAGAAGTACACAGCATAGCAGGGGAGCCAGGACAACACATCCAGAGGCAGTCAGCAGACACACTCAGAATCTGAGGTAAGTCCTTTACCTGGCAGGACTGCAGAGGAAGAGGGAGAAAAGCCCTCTCAACTGTAGACCTCCAAGATCATTTACACTGTTGCATGGTGACTGTGGTTACCATCCTGTGCTGCCCATCTCCCCACCCCCTGTGATATATCATTCACAGCCACTCTCAGACTGACAATAAAACCAGGAGAGCAGTGAGACGAGCTGCATATAAAAGACAGAACAAAACCCCAAGGGAGAGGCAATGATGACATTGCAGAGCTTTTATAATACCACACCTGTACAATATCAACGCTGTTTAAGCATCATTTTGCCTGCAGCTCTGGCACAAAAAGGGCACCCAGTTTTTAGGAGGGTTTCCCTTACCAGCATTCAGGGTCTTCCAACTCCATGAAAAGCTGAACATGAAGTGGTAGGTTTGGCAGGGGGGATGCAGCACACCCCATACCTGCACAGCAGAGACAAGACTCCGGGAATACAGCGTGGCCTTGAGCTGCGGCCCGCCCCCAGAAGAGATAGCAATCTGACAATCAGCAGCGGGCAACCCCACGGTTACCTAGCAACATGCCGAGATGGCTGCCTCCTTGACGCCACCTACTCAGCTGGCTTCCATGATGGCTTGCACGTGGAGCGGCCACTGTGGGACTACAGGCACCAGCAAACCCATTGGGAAACTGCTAGAGCGCTATGCCAAAAATTATAGTAATTATACTGTATCAGCCAATCCCAGCACCAAGGGAACCCACCTCCTTAGGAGTCCTTACCACCTATATGGGGGGGGAGTCATCTGAATCGGGAGAGGCTGCAATATTTGCTTCATCCAAATGGAGTTCCACTCCATTCTTATGAGTATACGTATTTTTTTTTAAAAGGCGTACGGAGCGAGGATGGAAAAAGAACAGAAAAAGAACACTGGTGTAGGCAGACAGCCGTCTTTTATGGGCTAAGAAAAAGGTGGCCCTGGAGGGGTCAGAGAGTGCAGAACTGACCCATGTTAAGCTAAGATGGAGAGGTTCCATCTAACGATATGATACAATATATATATTGTGGGAGGTTAGCTTCAAGTAGAGAGTTCTCAGAGAGGTAGTCCAGCCATGTGCAAGGTTAAGGACTTCCTGGCCATGTTTATTTGTTCATCAAATACAGCAAACAGAAAAGGATTCCCACTCAGGGGGTAGAAAACATAGTCCCACAGTAAAAGTCCATCAAACAAAATGTAAGCCTCTTGACTAATGAATAGACCTCACTGGGTCTGCTCTAGTCCTGAAGGCATGTTCTCTCACAGCCTGCTTCTCCTCTCTCAGCACTTCTCTGATTAAACACATGTAAGGTAAAATTATACCCCAGGTGGAGAACAAGGTGTGGCCACCTCTTAACCCCTTGCTGCCTAGAGACCTCTCACTGCCACGCATTTATCTTAAGAACCACAGTATTCTGTGTGGCAGATACACACCATCAATCACTGACAGGGGCTGTCTGTCACATTATATATATACAGTGTATATATATTGTTGTCGTTGCTGTTCAGTGGTGTAGTTGTGTCCGACTCTTCATGACCTCATGGACCATAGTGCGCCAGGCTTTTCTGTCCTCAACTGCCTCCCAGAGCTTGCTTAACTTCATGTTCATTGTTTCAATTATGCTATCTATCCATCTTGTTTTTTTGTTGTCCTCTTCTCCTTTTTACTTCCATGTTTCCCAGCATCAGGGTTTTTTTCAATAAGTCCTCTCTTCCCACTAGGTGGCCAAAGTATTCGAGTTTCAGCTTCAGGATCTGTCCTTCCAGTGAATATTCAGGGTTGATTTCCTTCGGTATTGACTGGTTTGGGTTTGATCTTCTTGCCTTACAGAGGACTTTCAAGAGTCTTCTCCAACACCATAGTTCAAAAGCATAAATTATTCAGCCTTCAGCCTACCTTATGGTCCAGCTTTCACAGCCATAGGTTATTACTGGGAATAGCGTAGTTTTAACTATACGGCACTTTGTCGGTAGGATGATGTCTCTGCCTCTTATAATGTTGTCTAGGTTTGCCATTGCTTTCCTCCCAAGAAGCAAGCGTCTCCTAATTTCATGGCTACATCACCGTCTGCCGTGATCTTGGAGTCTAGAAACATAAAATCTGACGCTGTTTCCATATCTTCTCCTATTTGCCAAGGAGTGATGAGACCGGTTGCCATGATCTTAGTTTTCTCAATGTTCAATTTTAGGCCAGCTTTTGCACTCTCCTCTTTCACTTTCATTAATAGACTCTTTAGTTCTTCTTCACTTTCTGCCATTAGTGTGGTATAGTCTGCATATCTCAGGTTGTTGTTATTTCTCCCTGCAATCTTAATTCCGGCTTGTGATTCGCTTGTGATACAAATATAGAATATTCAACAATTACCAAAATGCAATAAAATATATATTTTTTTAGTTCAATCCCTAATTAATACCATAAATGTATGTATGTGTGCTGCACAGTGCATTCTGCTCCCTGATTGGACAAAGCTTTTCCCAATTAGGGTACAGTAAAAGCTGGTTGTTAAGGTGCGGGGTGGGAAGCCGGTCACAACGTCCTTAACAACCGATGAGTCATCAGCTGTTGATGGGCTTCCCCACTGACAGCTGAATAAAAAAATTTAAAAAAATTGCTAGTAAAGAAATATTTTAAAAAAAACAGCATGGGGTCCCCCAGTCCATTCCAGACCCTTCGGTCTGTGACGCCACAAGGGGGGCCATGTCACCAGGTGATGTCGCCAGGTGGCACCACCCTTTCCTATATAAGAAGTGTCAATCTTCAGAGGAGACATTTGGCGGTTGGCTGTCAATGTCCCCACACCATTTTTTTTCTTTCTTTTTTTTTCAATATCCGGGTGCCGGTAATTGCAAATGCTAGTCAATTTAAATGTGATTTGACTGTTTTTTTTTTTTTTTTTCTTTAGAAATATCATTTTTTTCTGCAGCATGTTCTATGCATGCTACAGCTGTGCCACTTTACAGGCAGACTAAGGAGACCCCCGGCACTATATTTAAAGGGATTTTTTATTTTTATTGTTGCACTTTAATCATCATTAATGTCACTGTTCCTGAAAAAATAATGGTTTATGCAATTCAATACCAGGCACTTAAAACACTTCCCGCCCAGACCAATTTTCAGCTTTCAGTGCTGTTGCGCTTTGAATGAGAATTGCACGGTCGTGCGATGCTGCACCCAAACAAAAATTTTAACATTTTGTTCCCACAAATAAAGCTTTATTTTGGTGGTATTTGATCACCCCTGTGGTTTTTATTTTTTTTTGCTACAAATAAAAAAAGACTGAAAATTTAGAAAAAAAAAATTATTTGTTTCTGTCACAAAACTTTGTATAAGTACATTTTCTCCATCACCGACGGGCACTGATGTGCCTACACTGATGAGCACTGATGAGGCTACACTGACAGGCACTGATGAGACAGTACAGACTGGCTCTGATAAAGTTGCACTGATGATGGGGCACATATATGCAGCACTGATGGGCACTGATAGGCGGCACTGATAAGCAACATTGACAGGCACTGATAGGTGACACTGATATGCGGCACTGATGGGCACTCATAGGCAGCACTCATAGGTGGCACTGGGTACTGATAGGTGGCACTGCTGGGCACTGATAGGTGGCGCAGGTGGGCACTGATAGGTGGCACAGGTGGGCACTGATAGGTGGCACTGGTGGGCACTGGTACATGGCACTGGTGGGCACTGGTGTATATAGCACTGTTAGGGATGGCACTGTCAGGCATCATATATGGGCACAGTGCCATCCTTACAGTGCACTGTATTGCCCTTACCTGGTGGTCTAGTGGGGGCTCCCTGGTGGTCCTGGGCGGCCTCCTCATGGTGTCCTGGGAGGGCTCCCTGGTGGTCCTGGTCGGCTCCCTGGTGGTCCAGTGGGGTGAACCTGAGGGGGGCTGCACTGATAATCATTCAGCGCAGCCCCCCATCAGGTGAGCAGCCGATCAGCTCTCCACTGCTCAGGCCTGCAGATCTGAGCAGAGGAAAAGCCGATAAACGGCTCTTCCTATTTACACTGTGATCAGCCATGATTGGTCACGGCTGATCACATGGTAAAAGGCTTCCGATAGAAGTCTTTTACCTCAATCGGTAATGCGGTGGGTCAGGCTGACCCATGGCACCACCTATCGCCGCGATGATGGGTTATCCTGAAGACATCACATGACGTCCAGTCAGGATAATGAACCCCCCTGCCCAGCCATCATTTGTCAATAGGCCAGGCGGGAAGTGGTTAATAAAATATTTTTTTGCACTGATACATGTCCCCCAGGGCAGTACCTGGACCCCCATAGCCCTTTTATGACCAATTACTTACATATAAGCTTTCAAAATGTGCACTTTTGATTTTTCCTGTTTGGCTCCCATGGACTTCAATGGTGTTTGCCTTTCGGGTCAGAACTTTTTCCCTGTTCGGGAGTGCTGATGCAAACCTAACAGGGGGGTGTTTGCCCCATCTCTATTTACTATTGCTCATAATAAAAGGACATTTGTTCAGAAGAGAAAATAGCTTAAAGAACTTTTGCTTTTGCCCAATTAGCACAGAGAAAATTTACATTCAGATTTATTAGATGGTCTATTTATAAATAGAGTTGAGCGGACACCTGGATGTTCGGGTTTTCGTGGAAAAGTTCGGGTTCGGTCCGAACTTGACCCCGGACCCCGAACCCCATTGAAATGAATCGGGACCTGAACTTTTGGGCACAAAAATGGCTGTAAAAAAGTCCTGGAAAGTGCTAGAGGGCTGCAAAAGGAAGAAAAGTGGGGGTAAGTGTAGGACAAGTGCCCTACAAAGAAATGGGGATAGGGAAATAACAATAATCTGTCCCTTACAGCAACAGCAGGAACCTGACCCTATAGAACTAGGAGATGATTTTAGAACAATAATCTGTCCCTTACAGAACCAGCAGGAACCTCTCCCTATAGCAGTTTGATATTATTTTAGAACAATAATCTGTCCCTTACAGCACCAGCAGGAACCACTCCCTATAGCAGTTTGATATGATTTTAGAACAATAATCTGTCCCTTACAACACCAGCAGGAACCTCTCCCTATAACAGTTTGATATGATTTTTGAACAATAATCTGTCCCTTACAACACCAGCAGGAACCTCTCCCTATAGCAGTTTGATATGATTTTAAAACAATAATCTGTCCCTTACAGCACCAACAGGAACCTCACCCTATAGCAGTAGGAGATGATTTTAGAACAATAATCTGTCCCTTACAGCAACAGCAGGAACCTGACCCTATAGCAGTAGGAGATGATTTTAGAACAATAATCTGTCCCTTACAGCAACAGTAGGAACCTGACCCTATAGAACTAGGAGATGATTTTAGAACAATAATCTGTCCCTCTAAGCAGTAGACTCTAACTAGTCCAGTCAGATTGTTCTATAATGCAGGGTGAGATGTTATTAGATCTGCAATCTGTCCCTAAAAGCAGTAGTAGTAGTAATCTCTACCTAGTCCTCAATTAGATTGTTCTGTAATGCAGGATGAGATGTTATTACATCTGCAATCTGTCCCTCACAGCACCAGCAGCATCTTCTCCCTACACTAGCCTGAGAGCATATGACATGCAGCACTACGTGACTACAGCTCATACAGAGGCTGGGTCACATGATGCACTGGCCAATCACAGCCATGCCATTAGTAGGCATGGCTGTGATGGCTTCTAAGGGAAAACGAGTGAAACGCTTGTTGATTGGCTGCCCTGCAACTATTCAACAAGTGGGAAAAAAATACCAGAACCCATAACCCCAACCCAAATTTTTTTTCAAAAGTTCGGGTCCCGAACACCGCAAAGTTCGGTACGAACCCGAACTTTACAGTTCGGGTTCGCTCAACTCTATTTATAAATAGACCTGATAGGTGAATGTGAAAGATATATACATACTGAACCTGTATATGGGTACAACTGCTCCGAAGCCCCATGGTGAAGCAGACACAACAATAAGTCTCTATGTGTAATAGAGAGCCATTGAAGCCAACCTTTGTACTGCAGAGGAACTGTCCCCTCCCCCTTTGGGGTTGGTGCCTGTGTTAAAGTATGCTGAGAAGTTGCTATAAGTGACCACTGCGGCCTAAGGAAGAAGTCCCTAGTGGCCTCGAAATGTCTCTACCTTCATTTGGTGACATTAAAATGCCATGTTTATTTATTTTAATGTGTTGTGCTGGTGGTGATATCTTGGATTGGGTTCTGGGTCTCCGATCCCTTCCACCGTTTGAAATTTCTCGAAAGCCCTTTCAGAATTTTGAGACTTAAATGAATGAGAAGAAATATAGTGGGTGTTGCTTGAAATCACAAAACTAAAACATAGTGACCTAAATGTTTAGGCCTTGAGTTCAAAGCCATTTAAGAGTAGAATATACTCAGATGAGGGCAGGGAATTGTAAGATCAGATGTATGGATCAGGGATTACTTGATTCATGATTGGGGTGCCCATGGCTGTTATGGTGACTGGAAGCAGAAGGCATTGCTCTGGTCGGGTATATCATGCGGTAAGTAGTACAGTAGGGCTCTACATATTTGTACCTGTTATACTAGGAAAGCCCCACTAAAATAGACTTTTACTATTAATATATTTACTCTTGTTTAATAATATTTTTGAAAGTTCTCTTTATTTTCAAGCTTTTAACAAACATCAAAATAGCTGTGCTGTATGCAAATAGATTCATATTACATTTTTTTCAGTATTTAAAACATTCTTTCTGCAGTCTTTTTTTTTTTCATTTTTAATTAACATCAGTATTGCTAACAGCACTAATTATGAGCCATATGGAAGCATCATAATAAACAAAGAATTGCTGAAAAAGTGAAGGTTAACAATGTACAGATTTCTGTGTTTACCCTGAGGACTTTCAGAGCTAAATAAGTCCTTGTAATATGATTCCCCTAATATATAGTATGTATTTATTAAATAAATATTAAATAATTATTTTGGGGGGTCTAGATCTCCAATGCAAGTATATCTGACAGGTGGTGCTGTCACAAACACAGCAACGTGGCAATTACAGGATTTGAAACCAGCCTTAGATCTGCCATCAATCCAATCCTTTTCAAATTCAGACAACTAAGGTGAGGGGTTTTCTGCCTTCATAGCATTTCATGTCACACAACTCTGCTACTTTTTCTTAATGGAACTGCTTTGATATAAATACAAAATTGTACAAATTAAACATTAGAGTAGATGGCCGCTAGTGCTTAGTGCTCCGGCCATCTGAGGGGAAAAGCAGCTACCAGGACCGTCCGACACCCCGCAAAACTTTCACCCTCCATCATCCCACCCTGCTCATCACACCAGGGATGTCGCGGAAGAGGAAGGAGAACCGGCGGCCGCAGAAACTGACGGAGTTCTTTGGCCCCTCCGTTCACAGAGAGCTCCAAGATGGCGCCGGCGCGGCTGCTCGGGCTGCGTCCTCACATGCAGACAGCCACTATACGGATCTGCCGGAGGACAACGACATCCGCAGCTCCCCGGGGACCTCACCGTCTCGTCGATCCTCACAGCCCACCAGCCCGACGTGCAACAGCCCAGCGAAGTCCCGAATGCGGATGGGAGATCCGACATGCGGCCTGGTGAGTCAGGGGCTTTCCCAATCCATCCATCCCCCCACTGCCAGCACGTCAATAGCAGCTTTTCCCACTAGTAACCAGCCTGTAGGTGACACGCAGTTCAAAGAAATGCTGATATCGCTCCAGCAATCCTTGCATGCTGACTTCACTGCCCTCACACACAAGCTATCAATTGAACTTTCCTCCCTGGGAGATAGAGTGCACACTACCGAGAACGCCATCAGTGATATTACACATACTGTAAATGACCTGGTAGATGCGTATGAGGAAGGTGCAGAAGAAAGGCAATGGCTGCGCGCCAAATTAGCTGACTTAGAAGACCGCAGTAGAAGAAACAACGTTAAGCTGAGGGGGATCCCTGAAACAATACTACCCCAAGACCTCAACAAGTATGCCACTGACTTGTTCAGGGCTCTTCTCCCTGACTCGCAACCTCTTGAACTGATAATCGATCGGATCCACAGGATCCCCAAACCGCCATTTCTCCCAGAAACAGTTCCCAGGGACGTACTCCTAAGAGTACACTTCTACACTACTAAAGACGCTATCCTGAGGAAAGCAAGGACCCTAGGCAAACTTCAGGAGCCATATGAGAATATACAAATATTCCCTGACCTATCCAAATTCACCATGGATCTCAGACGGCAATTAAACACCATAACAAAGGCCCTCCGTAACCACAATATCGGGTATAAATGGAGCCACCCAG
Organism: Glandirana rugosa; assembly: GCA_018402905.1. Lineage (NCBI taxonomy): Eukaryota > Metazoa > Chordata > Amphibia > Anura > Ranidae > Glandirana > Glandirana rugosa. The sequence goes on from BLSH010444307.1 coordinate 33,969, forward strand.
CAAAACTCTCAATTGACAGAAATGGGAAGTCCTTCACAATTTCCTCCCTTGATTCAGGGATTTCTCTTCTCAGGGAGTGGGGCATCATACCTGATCCCCCACCGCCAACCAAAGCAAAGGAGATTCGCCTTCCAGGTTCCCAGGGATGGCACAAAGTGAATCGCAAGTCGCCACCTAAAATGTGATTAGGTCCAAGCCTACAACTCTAAATCCACAGACTCCCCTCAGGTCTTCTCCCCTCAATAAGGCCGCCACTGCTGTGTTGAACCTTATGAACATTCCCTCCACTGTTGTCAAAGCAGCTGTACCTGTTTCCCCTTCCAGCTGCACAGTTATGCTTGCTGTTTTTCTGACTTTCTGTTCTTTCTTCCCCCCCCACCTGTCAACCCCACACCCCCACCCCCTC
>BLSH010444307.1:34384-47412 GCA_018402905.1 Glandirana rugosa
CCTGATAACCGTTCTTTCTACACCCCCTTGTTAAACACGAACTTAAAACCACAAAGGCACAGGTTTCTGTTGCTTTCTTCCCCCCCCACCTGTCAACCCCACACCCCCACCCCCTCGATCGGATGAGGAACCAAGATGGAACCACTCTTCCCGGACCAGGCCATCACAATGAACTCTGGACGAAAACACCGCTCCTGACCGGCATAGACTGGCAACTCTGAAAGTGAGTACTCGACACCATGATCACTCTACACCACCACTATGACCATTAAGCTTATATCAATTAATGCTAAGGGCCTCAACCACCCGGCCAAAAGGGCCTCGCTGTGGCAAACATCACTAAAACTGGGAGGGGACATAATCTGCGTCCAGGAGACGCATTTCAAGGACACGGAAACACCAAAATTCAAGCACAAATTGTTCCCCCACATCTTTCTTGCCAATAGTCCGGGGAAAAAAAGGGGAGTGGCTATAGCCATAAAACACACAGTTGATTTTGAACTTATCCATAAAATTGCAGACCCGGAGGGCAGATTCCTGATCCTCATATGCAAACTCAGCTCTGCCTTGGTCACACTCACTTGCATTTATGCACCGAACTCCCATCAGCTCACCTTTCTCAACAAGGTTCTAAGGAAAATTCGCAAATCCCAACAAGGGATGTTGGTCCTCTGCGGAGACTTTAACCTAGTACCTGACCCCTCATCTGACTCTTCCAACAAGGGTACCAGACAGCGCACCTCATTGCAATCCTTTTTCAGAACAAATGACCTATATGACACGTGGAGATGCCATCACCCAGGAGAAACTGATTATACCTTCCACTCCCTGGTCCACAACACCTATACAAGGATCAACCTGTTTATAACGGATAAACAGACACTGCAGAGAGCCGTGGATTCTACTATAGAACAGATAACATGGTCCGACCATGCTCCTATTACTCTCTCCCTCTGTCCGGCACAACGCCCAGTAGGCCCCATTATATGGAGGGCCAATGTCAATCTGCTGAAATCCTCACCTTATGCAGAGGAAGTCCAGAAAGAACTCACAGAATTTTTTTAAATAAATGTAGGCTCTGTGGGCAAGGCCTCAATTTTATGGCAAGCGCACAAAGCCTTTGTAAGAGGTATACTTATTAAGTTGAGCACAATAGCTAAGCGAAGGAGGACGCAGCGTTTAGATGAAGTCACTGACCAAATCAAAAAAGCTGAAGACCAAAATAAAAAAAACCCCAACGAATCTCTCAGATCAAAACTAACCACTCTCAGGCAAGAATTCCGCACGCTTCTCCTAGACAACTACGAGAAAGCACATAGGAAGTTCGAGGCCATATCCTACTCCACTAATAATAAGGCGGGGAAACGCTTGGCAGAACGCCTCAAAGCAACCCGAGTTAAGGCCAAAATACCCTTTATGTATCACCCCCACACCAAGGCCAAGATAATTGACCCTCAGGGAATTGCGAATGCTTTTGGAGTGTACTATGAATTGCTCTACAACCTCAAATCAGACCCACAAACACCCCAACCATCCGCAGAAGACATACAAAAGTTCCTTTCACAAATAAACCTCCCCAAGCTGACCCCTGACCAGCTTCAGAAAACCTGCTCCCCGTTCACAATTCAGGAAGTTCAACGCCAAATAGACTCCTTACCCAACAACAAAGCCCCTGGACCTGATGGTCTTCCAAGCGAATATCTCAAGCAGTTTAAAGATATACCAGCACCACACCTATGTGACCTATATAACAACGCTGCCTCCTCCGCTAGCTTCCCGCAAGAGATGTTGAAAGCATTAATAGTAACTATCCCTAAGCCTGGCAAGGAACCCTCTTCCCCACAGAATTTTCGACCCATCTCTTTACTTAATGCTGATGTGAAAGTGTATGCCAAAATTCTAGCCTCTAGACTGATGGAAATTATCCCCCAGCTGATACATAGAGATCAAGCGGGCTTTATCAAAGGCCGCCAAACGACAGATGCAACCAGAAGACTAATTAACATTCTCCACTTGGCCAGATCTACAGGAACGCCTTCTCTGCTCCTATCACTGGACGCAGAGAAGGCGTTCGATAGAGTCCACTGGGGATACCTCCGGGAGACCCTTGCCAGGTTTGGATTTGAAGGGAACATACTACAAGCAATTATGGCACTGTACTCTTCTCCCTCAGCCAATGTGCTAGCAGCTGATGCGCTCTCTTCCACATTCCACATCACTAATGGGACCCGACAGGGCTGCCCCCTCTCCCCCATCATATTTGACCTTGCCATAGAACCCCTAGCAGCCCACGTCAGGAACACAGTACAAATCACTGGCCTAGAAGTAGGAAAGGCTACACATAAAATCAGCTTATTCGCTGATGATGTGATCCTCATCTTAACCAATCCTCTCTCCTCGTTGCCGGCTATCCATGACCTCTTACTCCATTTTAGTACGATCTCATACTACAAAATCAACACGTCTAAGTCTCAAATACTAAACAAAGGAATAGACAGTGTCACTAAAGCCATCCTTTCAACGAAATTCCCGTACCAGTGGACAGACCACTCTATCAAATACCTAGGTATCTCCCTTACCAGCAACCCCGATAAACTATTTAAAGAAAACCTTCTGCCTCTCCGACAAAATTTCACAACATCACTAGACCACATTACTAAACAAGAGCTCTCATGGATGGGCAGGCTAGCCTCATTCAAGATGCTGGTACTCCCCCAGGTGCTCTACACGCTCAGATGCCTCCCCATACCCATTCCCCAGTCGTTTCTAAACTCCCTTCAGGGACTACTGGAAAAGTGCATATGGAAGAACAAAAAATTTAGAGTCAATAGGACCTGGCTCTATAAACATAGAACGGCAGGAGGGTCAGGACTCACAAACCTCACAGACTATTACCATGCGAGTATACTCGCCCAATTAAGAGTCTGGTTTGACTCTGAGAATACTTCACTCTGGGGCCAATTGGAAAACCAACAAATCCCGGGACACAACCTAAAAGCTTGGCTACTCAGTTTAGCTCCCCAAACCCCAATTTTCAAGTCCCTCTCACCCACAATTATCGCTACAGTCAAAATTTGGAAAAAGTTCACTTCCCGCAAATGGATGGCTGTTCCCACTACTTTACCAAGCATACCTATTGCCACCATCCAAAGGCTTATACCAAACTTCTCCCTCCCCCCTTGGACCAACAACCCCTTTAATCTCCTTAACGAAGCCTTGGGCACAGATGGGGTCAAATCCTTCCAACAAATGCAGAAAGAACTTGGTATCTCCAACAGATACTTTTACCAGTTCCTGCAACTACAACACTGCATCAGAAGTAACCCTCACCTCCGAACCCCAATACCCATCACGGCCTTAAACACACTCCAATCTCGCAACCCCCACACAAAGGGCATCTCTATTTTTTATAACTTAATTGGAGAGAAGTCAGTATTCACCCATTCTATCGCCATACAGAAATGGGAAGCAGACCTCAAAACCCATTTTAATGCATCTCAGTGGATGACAGCCCTAAGCACCACATAAAAGAACACCACCTGCGCCTCCCTATGGGAACTCACTCAGAGCATAACACAACGCCGGTATCTTACGCCTCATAGAATGTCCCCCTTTGTCCCCTCCCTCTCCCCACTGTGTTGGAGGGGCTGTGGACAGAGGGGAACCCTACTCCACATTTTGTGGGACTGCCCCTGCATTCTCACCTTTTGGGCAGAGACGTTCCAACTATTACGCAGCGTAACTGGTATCCCAATCAGTCAAACTCCCGCTTTAGGCCTCTTAAACCTTAACATCGAGCAGATCCCATCCCTACTTCACAAACCTCTAATCCACATACTTTTAGCAGCCAGAATAAATATAACCAGGAGATGGAAAAGCTCTACCCTCCCTTCCATATCGGAGGTCATACAACAGACACAGACACATTATATTTACGAGAGGACACTGGCGGCCGACAGGAAGGCATATCTCAGTCTAGCCCGCAAATGGCTCCCATGGGTGGAGTGGTATAAGAAGACCAAGCATCCGTAACCTAGTTCCTCTCCGACACCCCCCCTTTTCCCTTCACCTTCTTTCTCCTCTACTCTCTCCTTCTATCCTCTCTTCTACACATAATCTCAACCCCTTAGGGGCATCACCTGCAGCACAGTAGATCATAACAATGCTTCACCTGCTGACAACTAGATCTCACAGGGTCCTAGTCTCTTCCCCGGAGCACAGTTTGTTCCCAGTTGGGTGCCTGGGCCAAGAGACAAGAGACCCTGCAAATGTATATGGATAATAATTGATGTATACTTTATCATACGAGCGTTTATTCTTTCTTCTGTAAACTCTCAGGGACACTATACTTGCTATACTGTGATGCCCATGTGATACTCTACTGTTTTACTGTTTTATTGTGATTTTTGAACAAAACAATAAAAACCTATTGAACTTAAAGTGGAACTAAACCCTTGTATCCTTTACAGCCAAGGAAGCTGCCATCTTGTCCTCTCTTTGATCTTCAGTAGAGTTGAGCGAACACCTGGATGTTCGGGTTTGGTGGGTTTTCCGAACTTCGGGAAAAAGTCCGGGTTCGGTACAGAACTTGACCCGAACTTTACCACGAACCCCATTGAATTCAATGGGGACCCAAACTTTTCGGCACAAAAATGACTGTAAAAAAGTCCTGGAAAGTGCTAGAGGGCTGCAAAATGATTTTAGAACAATAATCTGTCCCTTACAGCAACAGCAGGAACCTGACCCTATAGAACTAGAAGATGATTTTAGAACAATAATCTGTCCCTCTAAGCAGTAGACTCTACCTAGTCCAGTCAGATCGTTCTGTAATGCAGGATGAGATCTGCAATCTGTCCCTAAAAGCAGTATTAGTAGTAATCTCTACCTATCTATCTATCTGCAATCTGTCCCTCACAGCACCGGCAGCATCCTTTCCCTACACTACCCAGAGAGCATGTGACATGCAGCACTAAGTGACTCCAGCTTATAAAGAGGCTGGGTCACATGATGCACTGGCCAATCACAGCCATGCCATTAGTAGGCATGGCTGTGATGGCTTCTAAGGGCAAACCAGTGAAACACTTGTTGATTGGCTGCCCTACAGCTATTCAACATGCGTGATTAAATACCCAAACCCAGAACTCGAACCCAAACTTTTTTTCAAATGTCCGGGTTCAGGTCCGGGTCACGGACACCCCAAAGTTTATTGTACGGACCCAAACTTTACAGTTCGGATTCGCTCAACTCTAATCTTCAGTTACTGTGCATTTCATGGCTTGAGAGTTTGGTTGTCATTCATGTCATTCATGGTATGCTTTTAATATAGCTGTTTTGGGAAACAGTAAGATTGGTGGGTTTAGTTCTGAATTAACTTAACCTATAGAAAAATCTAGGCAGTATAGTGAACACAGAAGGTCCGGGTTTTAGATCACCTGGAAAAGCATTGAAGAATTATCCTATTTAGGACACTTGCTGTGCTATGAGATGACTGTTTATTTTCTCAGCAGGCAGTTACTCTGTCACCTGGATATGGAGCTGGAAATGATGTGGGCACCCTCTTATACTCCTGCTCCCGAACAAGCACCCTTGGATAGGGAGGCAGGGAGTGTAGGAACAATGGAGTGGCACGAATGATTGTTGGTGACGTAGCTGTCACAGGAACTTTAAGAACTTGGACATCAAAGGATTATAATTGATGAGAAATGCCAGGGTCATCACAGGAATAGTTGAGCAGAGAAGCAGAGCTCCATGACAGGAATCAACAGAGTCAGGATATAAGAATGTAGGTCATAGAGGTACTGCTAAAGACCTTTCAGTAATGAGACCTGCCAGGGCTTAGGTTTAATAGCATTTTCAGCATCATTGTGAACAATGAGAGTATATGCATGCCTGCACACATGCTGTAAAGCACATGCACAAACTTGCACAACAAGTAAATGTGCATGCAAAGGGGTTCAACCTTGATTCTGGCTATACAGGCTTCACGATCGTCCTGACACGCACTCTAGGACCCTTGTATAGAAATATTCTGTAAATTGGCACTGAAAGAGCACAATGTGTTTTATTTTTTTTATTATTATTATAGTAGAACTATAGGCAGATTATGAAATTTGATGTGTCATGTAGTCCCCCAACATTAAAAAGATTGGACGTTCTAATTCCACAAAACCTCCTGCAATCTCATGTAAATACTTATTGATACTACCTTCCAATCAGTTAGTATATCTATAGCAATTTGTTTAGTAATTTCGGAATTCGGCTGAATTTTGCATCTTTCGGCCATTCGGATGCATTCAAATGTCCGAAGAAAAAAATAACAAATTCAACTAATACGAAAGAAACTATAGTGAAAATAATGAATGAATTCAGCATGATTTGTTAATTTGTTAAAGATCTAATGAAACAAAAGGTCAACTCAGAGTAAATCTTACAGTCCAATCAGCTGATTCATTTTGTACTCAAGGTTGGATTACTGGAAAAGTGCATTTCTGAGAATTTCTTGTATTTGAGCATAGGAGAAGAGATATTGTCATTGTGTGTGTTAATGGATTCAATAAACAAACGACTTTCCGAACTACAAATCGTTATCATGAATATACTGTATATACCATGTGACGTTATGCGAGGCGCCACAATGGACGGGAGATACTTGTTGCCTCGCATTCGATCGTTTTGAGGTGACTAGCGAGAGTCCAACACGGGTTTTGCCAGCCATCGTGGCAGAGCTGGTTCCGGCCCAGACTTTGTGGTCCACTCAAACCCCTCTCCACCTGCATTTAATGACCAGGAAGAGAGCAGAGGAGAGCTCTATACTGGATCTCAGAGGGAGAAAGCTGTGTGAGCTCTGTGTGCTAAATTTGGACTCAAAGATCAAAGTTTGCACTGTACTTATGTTTTGTGGGTGTCGAGGACAGCCCCACACTGTATAGAGAGGAACCTGATTGTTAGTTTAGCGCCTGACGGCAAGGTTTTGTTTTCTGTTCTTTCATGTGTTTTGAGCTTGCAAACCTGGAGCAATAAAACCTGGCATGCCGCCAGATTTTAAAGAAACTGACCTCCACGCTGAATCTTTTCCTCTGAAAAATGATCCCCAAGAGCTAATCTCCCACAAGGGGGGGGGGGTGATGCGGGCACCTTCCTGGAAGATGGAGGATTTACTAAAAGCCCTGTTACAGGCCACTCCGGCTCAACAAGAGAGCAATTGCTAGCTGCGGGAAACCAACCGCCAAGTCGCAGAGGCAGCCGCAGCAACAGGAGATGAACTGCCAGTTTGTGGAGGCCCTTGTGGAATTAAAGAAGGGGTCTGCAAGTTCTGTGCCAGCGGAACAAAAGATGATATGTACCAGTTACCACCTGCAAAAGATGACACCTGCAGATGAGGTAGCTCATGACCTTTGAAAGAGTCGTTAATCGCGAAGGATGACCAGAAGAGCAGTGGGCAAGACTGTTAGCACCTTTCCTGACAGGTGAATCCCAAAAAGTCTACTCTGATTTGCAACCAGTAAAGGCCCAGGACTATGAGACTCTAAAGACGGAGATACTTGCACACCTTGGGGTCACCATGGCCGTCCAGGCTCAACTCATCAGTGGTCCTATTACATGGACAAGCCACCCCGCTCACAAATGTTTGATCTGATTTATCTCATGACACGAGGAAGTGGTTGCAACCTGAGACCTTGCCAGGCCCACAGATTGTGGAGCTTGTGGTCATGAACTGGTATATGTGTGCGCTTCCTGCTGCTTTGAGGAAGTGGGTCAGCCATGGGGACCCCAAAACTGCCAACCAATTGGTGGACCTCGTGGAGAGATACACTGCTTCTGAGGACTTGTTGCACCCATCTGTACCCCACTCCAATGTATCTAGGGGTGAAAGTTCGCCCGACGGACCCGGTAAGACTGTTCCAGGGGTCAAGGGCATGAGGAAGTTTGATAAGACTGCTATGGCTAAAGAGACTATGGGCTCTAGACCTGGAGACTGGCCAAAGAGGCCAGGAGGGGCTTAAGGACCCTTGAGATGAATGGGTATAGGACATATACAGTGCTACCGATGCCATGCATTGGGCCATATTGCTGCTAATTGCCCCCGAATGATGAACCCATGCAATGCGATTATACTTATGTGAATACATGTCTTTCTCTTTTTTCACAGGTTGCATATACATTATCATGTTCAAGTCGCATGGAGAAGCAAAAGTGTGTGATTTTTGTTGATCTGAGACCAGTCACTGCACTGCTTGACTCGGGTAGTGTGGTAACATTGGTAAAAAGCAATTGTGTAAACCCTGCAAGGTTACACCCTAGCAACTGTCAGAGTCATTTGTATCCATGGGGACTACCAGACGGCGGTGGTTGAGATTGACACCCCTTGCAGTAGTGTGACTCATTCAGTGGAGGTGGTACCTTCACTACTTTAAGACGCCCTAGTGGGCAGGGATTTTCCCCATTTTTAGATGTTATGGGAAGGCACAGGGAGTCTGGAGGATAGAGCTCCCCCTGCTGCGAAAGCACAGGACCACTCACCAGACCCGTTTTTTCAAATGGGAGGGGAGATTGGTGGCAGGGCCAAGGAAGGAGGAGACCCTCTTCTTTTTCCTGTACTAGCTGGGGAGCCAGAGGAGCTGGAAGATAGCTCACAGCGGGGGATAATGACCTAGACAATGTCTCTGTCCCTGACGGTGAGAGTGAACCGAATGTAGTACCTGACTCAGAGGTTCGGAGAGAGAACTTCTGTACAGAACAACTACGGGATGTCACTCTCCTCAGAGCCAGAGAAAACATGAATGTGATGGATGGGAAACCTGTGGACCCTAATTGGGGGTGTCTTTTCCCTACATGGCTCTTAAAAATAATTTGTTGTATCAGGTGGTGAAACACGGGGAGAATGAAGTGGAACAGCTAGTGGTTCCCAAACCCTTCCGCAGGATGGTGCTAGATCTGGCCCATGGGCATGTAATGGGGGGACATTTGGGTAAGGCGAAAATCAGGGAGAGAATAACCCAGAGATTCTTCTGGCTTAGGTTGTATGCAGACATCAAAGAATACTGTGAATCATGCCCTGAGTGTCAAATGATGGCCCTGTCACCCCATTTTCGTAGCCCCCTTATCCCACTTCCCATAATTGAAGTGCCATTTCATGGAATTGGCATGGATCTCGTGGGACCAGTAGTAAAATATGCCCAGGGACACCAGCACATCCTGGAGATCCTGGACTATACGTCCCACTATCCTAAGGCCATACCCTTGCGGAACACCTCCACTAAAACTAACGCCAAGGAATTGGTACAGGTGTTTAGTCAGGTGGGGATCCCTAAATAAATCTTAACCGATCAGGGTACCCCGTTCATGTCCAGAGTGACCAGAGAATTGTGAAAGTTGTACAAAATTTCCCATCTCCGTACCTCTGTTTACCACCCCTAAATTGATGGTCTGGTGGAAAAGTTTAACAAGACCCTCAAGAGCATGCTAAAAAAGTTGGTGGATAAAGATGTGCAAAATTGGTATTTTTTGCTGCCGTACTTCATGTTTGCCATGCAAGAGGTTCTGTAGGCATCTATGGGGTATTCCCCCTTTGAACTCTTGTACGGTAGACATCCCAGGGGGCTGCTAGATGTCGCAAAAGATATATGGGAAGGAGAAGCCTCCCCATATAGAAGCATCATAGAGCACGTCTCCTTGATGCAGGATCAAATTGCAGATGTCCTGCCCCTTGTACGAGAGCACATGGAGCAAGCCCAGGATGCCCAGAAAAGGGTTTACAATCAGGGTGCCAAAACCAAAACTTTCAACCCCTGAGACAGAGGGCTAGTGCTAGTCCCTATGGTTGAAAGTAAATTCCTGACAAAGTGGCAGGGTCCCTTTGAGATTAGGGAAAGAGTAGGGGAAGTAAACTACAAAGTTTAACAGCCTGAGAAAAGGAAAACGGAGCAGATTTACCATGTTACTCTCTTAAAACCATGGAAGGACAGTTTATTGGTGGTGCCCACTCCCCAAAAGGATAGGTTACCCCTGACACCAGCTGTCCCCATAACCAAGTCTTTGTCACTGATGCAACAAAACAATGTTAAGGAATTTATCAGTAAAAATAGAGACTTTTTCTCTTCCCTACCGGGACTGACCACTGTACTACAACATGACATAATTATGGAACCAGGGGTCCGTGTAAATGTAAAACCCTACCGAATACCTGAGGCTAGACAAGAGGTGGTGGCAAGAGAAATAAAAACCATGTTGGAGTTAGACACGATAGAGGAGTCTCACATTGCCTGGTTGAGCCCTATAGTGCTGGTCCCAAAGCCTGATGGCACTATCAGGTTCTGTAATGATTTCAGGAAGCTGAATGAAGTGTCCAAGTTTGACACACACCCGATGCCGCGGGTTGACGAACTTGTGGATAGGTTGGGAGGTGCCCGGTACATAACAACACTAGACCTAAATAAGGGATACTGGCAGATCCCCCTAATGGAGTCAACAAAGGAAAAAGCTGTCTTCCCTACCCCTGATCGGCCCTTTCAATTCAAGCGAAAGCCGTTTGTTCTGCATGGGGCCCCTGCGTTCTTTTTGGAGGATGATGGACAAAATTTTGAGGCCGCATGGGCCCTATGCAGTGGCCTATCTGGATGATGTGGTCATCCACAGCCCAGATTGGAATCGGAAAAACAGCAAATGTGTAACCCCCTTGTTACTTGGGACTTTCTGGCACCATTGATTGCAACAATCTTAAAATTAATGCAATTTATTAGAAGTATGAAAAAAGTAAAACAACCATACAATACGTATAGCCAAGAGTACAATAAAAAACGTTATAAATGCAGTAGATGTCTTGCGGCTTGTGAGTACTTCACGTCAATAGCCCGACATGTTTCAGGATTTACATATTCCCTTCTTCAGGGGCATTCTTTAAGTAACGGTGAGTACATGCTGGAAGATACAATCAATACATTAATGGTCTACCCCCCATACAGTAATCACTTCCCACTGATATACACTCCATAGTTGAAAGCCATACATTTATATAACATCTCCACAGTTATATAAATGGGAAGATTACCTTGTTAGGCCATGTTCCAAACCTACTGCGGGTGAGCGCCGCCTAACCCTGCAATGCTGCTGAGGCGACTCCCCAACAACTTAGGGGAGTGCTAAGGTGGTATGTGGTGATGGCGTCCCAGAGCCCACTGAACTCCCAAAGCAGCCCGTCGGTGACCGGACCAGGACAAACAGGACTGAGCGGCCAAAGGGATATGCATGCACAATGACTGTTATGTCTCTATGAAAGAAAAATAAAAAATATAATGAATAATGAGTAATAGCAAAAAACGAAAATGTGGAAGCGCCCTAGTTCTGCCCAAGGAGCCTAGCTCGTAAAGAGATATATTATATCTTTGATTTAGTTTGGAATGAATATATTGTAGGTAAATGAAAAAAATATATACGAGTAACACCAAAGGGGCTAACAAAAAGATGTCACAGAGCAGTCCCATAGATGCACCCGCAGCTTACCTTCAAAGGCTGACAATACAGAAGACAGGGAGCAGTGTATACACCGGAATGGTGGCGTGTGGAAATAATGGCGTGACGCCGCCAATAAATAGACCCGCGCGTGTGCCGCATGGAAAAGCGAACGTCACGCAGTACGAACATGAGGGGGTGGAGCACATGGAAGAACGCACGCAGTACGGATGTCAGGGAACAAAGCCCAGCGCCCCGTGCGTGCGCGCGCGCGCAAACCTCTCATATCCGCGCCTGTGCCTTGAAATGAATACAAGCAAAGGCGCGCGGATGCGATGCGACTGGACAGTAGACACTGCGACCGCGCGTGCACAAACCAAAGCAAAAACGAGCCAGTACAGCGGGCACGCAACATGAGCCTGTGCACATGTAAAAAAGAAAGACCGGTGTGGTAAAAAATCGAGGGATATTTTAATGATAAACATTGAAAAATAAAAACCCTCACCGAAGACATAAGAGCTCAGGTGAGGTGAAGGGTGCATGGAACAGTGGCCAGTCATCCTCCGGATGACATGGCCAGGCCCGACAGCAAACAGGAGTCCCCGAGGCCGGTGTGCACAGCCCCCCCCCAAAAGAAGGGAATGGGGGAGGGGGGCCATGCACATCTGCCCCACCGGCGCAACAAAGTGGTCGGACAAAGAACCGGCGCCAGAATGGGCACCGGATCCACTCCGACCCAGCGAGTGCTGCCCCCCCCCGGGAAATGGGAAACCCCAAGGGGGGCCTTTGTGCGCCGGGTGGAGCAGAGGGACAATCACCTCCATGAAGCATCGGCGATTGAGGCGGCCAAACTCACAAAGCAGCAAGATCAGAACAGGGCAATCAAAACACAAAAACATTTCACCAATTATGGGAATACAATCCCCTGGACCGGCACACTTAGGAGCAATTGTTACATATATTGTTAATGAATGAGGGGGGGGGTGTGTGGCTGTGGCGCTGTTCTTAGTGAAAAAAAAGGAAAGAGAAAAGAAAAACTAAGGCTGCCGTCCCCACTCTGAGCCAGAAATCTGGTATCAAAGATAGTGAAGGATTAAATGTGGGAAATGGGGCTGCCTTGTGAATATGTTTAAAGTGCTCCTGTGCCGACAAAAAAATGGGGAGAAAAAGGGAAACCAACCCCAATAAAACCAACCCCAACCCCAATAAAATGTGTAGTGTGTAAACTTGAATCAATAAATAGCAATTATAAACAACAATTATAAATAATCCATACACCAATAATAAACATATTCTTAGACGAGTATAAATTAGTAGCTTCTAATTAGTATTATAAATTATAATATATATATATGTGCAAGAATGGCTCAAATCAAAGTGCAATTGTGCTGATGCAAAAAGCAGAAGATCCCCTGCTAGGGTCACTTCTGAGTGATGAATAACTCAGTGTACAAAACAATATAATGCTTAGTGATAAGAAAGAACATGCGGTGAATACAGCTTTAACAAGTCCTGCAAAAAATAGTGCCAACAGTGTAAGGGTCCTACTGTCGGTTCACCATCTCAACACAGTGGTGGCT
>BLSH010444307.1:48199-59186 GCA_018402905.1 Glandirana rugosa
CGTTAGACAGGGAGTCTCGTTGTCATCATCATTAGAGTCCTACGTCCTAGTCTACAATTTTACAGACGTTAGATTGCAGACATTTTAACATCTGATCCTGCATCCTGAGATTACTACTACTGTTGCTCTGAGGGACAGATTGCAAAAATTTGAGAATCAAGATTTCACATACTACTGCTTTGAGTGACAGATTGCAGATCAAACCCTGCCTAACACAACGATCGTTACGATCGTACACAACGATTGTGGGATCGTACACAACGATCGGATTGTGGGATCGTACACAACGATCAGATTGTGGGAGTAATTTGAGATTTCACATACTGCTGCTTTGAGTGACAGATTGCAGATCAAGTTAATGAATGAGGGGGGGTGTGTGGCTGTGGCGCTGTTCTTAGTGAAAAGGGGAAAGAGAAAAGAAAACTAAGGCTGCCGCCCCCACTCTGGGCCAGAAATCTGGTATCAAATAAATTGAAGGATTAAATGTGGGAAATGGCGCTGCCTCGTGAATATGTTTAAAGTGCTCCTGTGCCGACAAAAAAATGGGGAGAAAAAGGAAAACCAACCCCAATAAAATGTGTATTGTGTAAACTTGAATCAATAAATAGCAATTATAAACAACAATTATAAATAATTCATACACCAATAATAAACATATTCATAAACGAGTATAAATTAGTAGCTTCTAATTAGTATTATAAAATATAATATATATATGTGCAAGAATGGCTCAAATCAAAGTGCAAATGTGCTGATGCAAAAAGAAGAAGATCCCCTGCTAGGGTCACTTCTGAGTGATGAATAACTCAGTGTACAAAACAATATAATGCTTAGTGATAAGAAAGAACATGCGGTGAATACAGCTTTAACAAGTCCTGCAATAAAAAATAGTGCCAACAGTGTAATGGTCCTACTGTCGGTTCACAATATCAACACAGTGGTGGCTGAACCAAGAGGTGTGGGGAAAGTGAGGAGATGGAGCTGATGGATCAAACTGCAAACGTGCTCCCCTCCTACACACTCCTCACTCACAGTTCACACCGATCTCCGGAGGGTTCCCTCTAGGTACCGTTTCCTTCCCGTGGATAGTACCGCTGGTCCTCTCGGATTATTATCAAAATGAAGGGTGGCAGTTAGGGTTAATCAAATATAGTCCTGTAACAATATTGCAAACACTTACATGTGGTTACGGGAAGTCAGACGCGGGTGCTCTGAGCGATAACCGGAACTTCCTTGCATTCCACTGCGTTCCAATCAGACCGGAAGTGCGTAATGACGCTGACCAGAGGCCCCCACTGACGCGTTTCGTCACACGGACGTCATCGGAGGTCATCCGACGGCAGGTAGTACAATCTTACACGCCTCAAGCGCACATCCCTGCACATTAATAAAATCGATACCTTACAGTCAATACTTGAGATTGAGGAGGAACTGCTCCAGGAACAATCTCTTCCTTAAGGAGGCACAAGCCTTGAATTTAAGACTCTTACAACGTGGGTACTCCCACAAATGTTTAAAAAAGGCCTTTAAGAGGGCAAGGGAACAAGATAGACATACATTGAAACTCGACAAATCCTTGGAAAACACTGGCATCTGCTATTGTTAGATCCAGTGTTGCGTCAATGTGTACCTGAAGTACCTGCGATTACATACCACCGGGCTAGGTCATTGAAAGACCAATTGGTCACTAGTGAATTCACTGACTCTTTTTGTGGAGACCCATGTAAACGCAAGGGGACCTTCACTTGTGGAGGATGCCCATATTGCAAATATATGAATACATCTCCTAACATTATTTTACCCAACGGTCACCCCTTCAAACCAGCACATTTTGCGAACTGCAAGACACCTGGGGTAGTTTATCTTCTCTTTGATTGTTTGAGTCAGGGTTGGCGCTCCCCTGATATAATGGTGTGCCAAATTCTTATTTATCTATAGTAGGTATCTCTTTCATATATGGTTCTGATTGTGGGTATTTCTCAATGGTGCAATTAAGTGTCCATAAGATATGGTCCAAAATACATAAATCCTTAGTGAGACACGCATGCTCCCCGATTGCCACCCTGCTTACCGGACAGCGCCACCCCACACAGGGGTAAAGCGCAGAGGCGCCTGTCTCAGGCAGGTGTGTCAGGATTTATGTATTTTGGACCATATCTTATGGACACTTAATTGCACCATTGAGAAATGCATGTTGGCTATTGCTGTGAACAGATAGAGGACTAAGTGCAACAGACTCATGGTTTTAAGTTTTTGCAAGTTGTAATACTAGCACATTATTTTCATTGGATATATTTTTTGAATAGACCCAATAGCACCTTATACATCACTTTGCATAAGCACTTTAATATCACAGTAACTCGGGATATCTACGGTCCTTGTTTTCTGTGATACTAGCACATCAATACTAGCACATTATTACTTTTAACACTATTGTTGGATACATTTTATGTAAAGATTTATCAGCGCCTCAATATATCACTTTGTACAAGCACCTTAAAATATCAGGGAAACGTGAATACATATATGATACTAGCACATTATCATTTTTAGGAAAAGTGATATAGTCGCTTTAGCCTGTATCTGCAAAACGATAAGCACTGTCAGCAGGATTCTTTGTATTCTTTTTACTTGGACTGTGTGCAACTGGGGTTGTCACATGACAACACGATACTAGCACATTAATATGTTTATTTACTGAAAGTTAGGGGGACAGATCATTTTATTTAGCATCTGACAAGGCACATCTGTTTCCAGTATTACATTCCAAAATACTCACTCCATCACTACATAGCGATATTGGCACACTAGCATTTTAAATTTTGGTTACCATTACTTATAACGTATTTTTTTCTATACCCACAATCAGAACCATATATGAAAGAGATACCTACTATAGATAAATAAGAATTTGGCACACCATTATATCAGGGGAGCGCCAACCCAGACTCAAACAATCAAATACCCTCACTCCCAATATAGGGAGTATACACTGGAGGCAGCATACCCACAACTTTCTAGCCTCAAAAAATCCTAAGCGCGGTTTTTTCAATCATTCGTTTATCTTCTCACCTGCCAATGCGGCAGCTTCTATGTGGGCAAGACCAAACTTGAGTTTTGGTGACGTGCCTACCGCCATATCTCCACCATGGCCTCAGCCCACACAGATTTTCCACTGGGCAGACATGTGAAGTGTCCATAAAGGGCTTTGTCCCAAGTTTAGTTTTTTTATTTTGGATCGGGTACATTCCAACCCCTGTGGGGGAGACTGGAACAAGCTCCTTCTCCAGCGCGAGGTGCGCTGGATTAGCAGACTTGAGGCCACTATACCGCCAGGTCTTTACACGCAGTTCAGTTTCCATCCCTTTTTGGGGGGATTCAGCTCGGGGGGTTGTGAGAAGGAGTAATACACTCCTATCTTCACAGAAACCCCCCTCCTGGGTCTCCCCAAATTGGGAAGCCCAGTGCCTTTGTGGCGTAAAGATGGGCCAATTTCTCTTCCTATTGCTTGTTTTGTATTGTATTATTTATCTCATGAAGTAATCTAATATATGTTATTTGAGGATAGTGAATCATTGTCATCTTTTTTGTATGTTTGGTGGTGTATATGTAACAATTGCTCCTTAAGTGTGCCAGTCCAGGGGATTGTATTCACAAAATTGGTGAAATGTTTTTGTGTTTTGATTGCCCTGTCCCTGTTCTGATCTTGCTGCTTTGTGAGTTCGGCTGCCTCAATCGCCAATGCTTCATGGAGGTGATTGTCCCTCTGCTCCACCCGGCGCACAAAGGCCCCCCTTGGGGTTTCCCCTTTCCCGGGGGGGGGGGGCAGCACCCGCTGGGTTGGAGTGGTTCTGGTGCCCATTCCGGCGCTGGTTCTTTGTCCGACCACTTTGTTGCACCAGTGGGGCGGATGTGCAGGGCCCCCTCCCCCATTCCCTTCTTTTGGGGGGGCATGCACACAGGCCTCGGGGACTCCTGTTTGCTGTCGGGCCTGGCCATGGCATCCGGACGGATGACTGGCCAGTGTTCCATGCACCCTTCTCCTCACCTGAGCTCTTATGTCTTCGGTGAGGGCTTTTATTTTCAATGTTTATCATTAAAATATCCCTCGCTTTTTTACCAGACCGGTCTTTCTTTTTTACATGTGCACAGGCTCATGTTGCGTGCCCGCTGTACTGGCTCATATTTGCTTTGGTTTGTGCAAGCGCGGTCGCAGTGTCTACTGTCAGTTTGCATCGCGTCCGCGCGCTGTTGCTTGCATTAATTTCAAGGCGCGGATATGAGAGGTTTGGGCACGCGCGCACACACGGGGCGGTGGGCTTTGTTCCCTGACGTCCGTACTGCGTGCGTTCGTTCTTCTGTGCGCTCCGCCCCCTCACGTTCGTACTGCGTGACGTTCGCTTTTCCATGCGGCACACGCGCGGGTCTATTTATTGGCGGCGTCACACCATTATTTCCACACGCCGCCATTCCGGTGCATTACACTGCTCCCTGTCTTCTGTATTGTCAGCCTTTGAAGGTAAGCTGCGGGCGCATCTATGGGACTGCTCTGTGACATCTTTTTGTTGGCCCCTTTGGTGTTACTCGTATATATTTTTTTTCATTTACCTACAATATATTCATTCCAAACTAAATCAAGGAGATAATATATCTCTTTACGAGTTAGGCTCCTTGGGCAGAACTATACTATATGGGAGATTTTGTTTTGCTCCCATTTCCTAGGGCGCTTCCACATTTTTGTTTTTTGCTATTACTCATTATTCATTATATTTTTTATTTTTCTTTCATAGAGACCTAACAGTCATTGTGCATGCATATCCTTTTGGCCACTCAGTCCTGTTTGTCCTGGTCCGGTCACCGACGGGCTGCTTTGGGAGTTCAGTGGGCTCTGGGACGCCATCACCACATACCACCTTAGCACTCCCCTAAGTTGTTGGGCGGTCGCCTCAGCAGCATTGCAGGGTTGGGCGGCGCTCACCTGCAGTAGGTTTGGAACACTGCCTAACAAGGTAATATTCCCATGTATTCCCATGGGGGGGGGGGGGGGGGGGCCATTAATGTATTGATTGTATCTTCCAGCATGTACTCACCATTACTTAAAGAATGCCCCTGAAGAAGGGAATATGTAAATCCTGAAACATGTCGGGCTGTAGACGTGAAGTACTCACAAGCCGCAAGACATCAACTGCATTTATAATGTTTTTATTGTACTCTTGGCTATACGTATTGTATGGCTGTTTTACTTTTTTCATACTTCTAATAAATTGCATTAATTTTGTTGCAATCAATGGTGCCCAGAAAGTCCCAAGTAACAAGGGGGTTACACATTTGCTGTTTTTCCGATTCATAGTTATGGGATGTTGGCACATGTGGGTTTAAATACCCGGGTGATCATAATTAAGTCTACAGCCCAGATTGGGAGTCACATCTGCCCTGGGTGCAGGCAGTGGTAGATTTGCTAAGGGTAGCAGGTTTAACAGCCAACCCGAAAAAGTGTGCCATAGGTCTACGGGAGGCCAAATACCTTGGGTATGTTATTGGTGAGGGTCTGATTAAGCCCCAGACCAATAAGATTGAGGCCATTCAAAAGTGGCCCCAACCGGTGAACAAGAAACAGGTTTGTGCCTTCCTGGGGATTATAGGGTATTACTGACGCTTCATCCCTGAATTTGCCACCATTGCCGTCCTTCTGACCGATCTGAAGAAGGGTAGAGGGTCAGGAATGGTTAAGTGGAATCCCGAAGCCAAGAAGGCCTTCCAGAAGTTGAAGCAAGCCCTTTGTGTACAACCGGTGCTCGTGACCCCAGACTTCACAAAGGAGATCATGGTTCAAACCAACGCCTCTGAGGTGGGACTAGGTTCTGTTTGGTCCCAGATCAGAGATGGTGAGGAGGACCCGGTCATCTACTTACAGCTGTTGTCTACCCATTTTGTTTACTTTTACCTACAGGTAAGCCTATGATAAGGCTTATCTGTAGGTAAAATGAATATCTTCTAAACCTGTACAGTTTAGAAGATATTCCCTCTCTATTCCGCTTTGGCGTTACGACGCATGCGGCGTGTATATCCCGGCAAAGGCCCGGCAATACTTCTGGACCTTGCCGGAAAGAAGGGTCCCACACGCATACAAGGCCTCACTTTCCCTGTGGTTCCAGATTTAGTCCATATGTGATCCTTGCACAGCAGCATAATGGTGGCCAAGACATCCTAGCAAGTGCATCTGGGTAACCTGCCAGACCACTCCACTACTAGAGCTGCTTTAACCAGATTACCACCCACTCCCAACCTGAGCTGGCTATTAATACTCTCCCAGACATAGGCTGTGCTCTTGGCCTGCTGAGGCCTATTCTAGTATCCCACTTGCGTGACTCAATGATGAGGCATTCTTTATCTGTTACATTGTTTACTGGAGGTAAAATTGAGATACAGGTGCACAAACTTGGTTTTGTGGTTGACAGTTCCAAAAAATATTACAAAGATCCAACATATGGCAGTGCATCCTACCCCAATGGATGATGATAAATTTCATGTTTTTGGTTACAGAACCAGATTTGTAAGAATGCACCTGCCCAACAGGAGGGATGCAGAGGTGCTCACATGTGAAGTAGTTAATGGTGAAGGGGCCCAAACTCGGGAGTCTCCTTACTCCATGCTCTTGATCTGATGGGGAACCTAAGCCCCAGATCCTTCCTTTCAAAGTCCTTGGAATGTTTGCTAGTGGTTTCTGGCTCCTCTCCTGAAGAGGGAACTACCCAGGGCCTACTCACAACTACAAGCTGCACCTGATGTTGCCACCTCTTTCTCTAATGCAGGGCTCACATGGTGGGGCTCATGATATTTATATAGTGCCCTCCTAGTATAGGATTCTAAGTAAATTTAGGTTTGGCTTACTCTGTAATCAGAGGAGCAGCGATCATTTGCCTTGCTCTAATCAATGTTGGGAGACAACGGTTCAAAAAAAAAACGCCAACATTTGGCCCGTGTGTACAGTGATCTGTCCGACAGAGAGCACTGATTGGAGTTTTCTAGCAGAGGGGGTGTCCCTCTGTTAGAAAACAGCTCAGTTGGGGAGATTGCTGAGCCAACCTCTTATGGTTAGTACAGCGGCTTCAACTACAGCTGTCAGTGTGTACCCGGCTTCAGGCTACAAGTTTAATTGTTTTTACCCCTGCCTTTGGGATATTCTTCTAGTGCTTAGAGGGGGAAACTCAAAAGACTGACCTGAATATTTACCATGCCCTGGCAAATCCCTGGGGAAGTATGCCTAGAAGGGAGTCAGGAAGGTGATAAATAACCTGATGCCCTAAGCAGACTGCCTTTTACCCATCAGGGATGGATCTGTGAGTCCCAGGTGGTTGCTGGCTCCTAAAGCACCTCTGGACTGAATGCTGGACTTCTCTATTAAGGGGCCAAGTCTGAAGAGCTGGCTGCTAAAGGACTTGTGAGTGGAGAACTTGACTGACTCTGCTGCATAGACATATCTCATGATCTCCAGCTATGGGACTTTAATTTTTCTGGAGCTATCTCATGGTCCCCAGCTATGAGACCTAAACTATCCAGGAGTGATCTCATGATCTGTGAGACTCTAGCTAATCTGGAGTTGTCTCATGGTCTCCAGCTATGAGACTTTACCTAGTCTGAAGTACCTCATGGATCTCAGCTGTGAGAGCTAGATTGAGTTGCCTGTTTCAAAGAGAAGAGTGTCTTCAGTCATCTGACTTTAAGTGTTTGAAGTATCTACTACCCCCTTATGCCTCTCCTGATAAAATGTATTCAGTGATAAAATTAAAAAAGATATTCCCTAGTCCAATCATGGCAAACCTTGGCACCCCAGATGTTTTGGAACTACATTTCCCATGATGTTAATGCACTCTGCAGTGTAGTTGAGTGCCATCATGGGAAATGTAGTTCCAAAAATATCTGAGGTGCCAAGGTTTGCAATCACTGCCCTAGACTGTTTAATGAAGCCAGAGTGAATGGGCTGTTACTGGCAGCCACTGTAATACATAGGAAGAATCTAGGGAGAATTCTCAGTGGCTCCTTAGGCCTCATGCACACTGGTTTATTTTAATGCTGTTTCTCCTGACAGAAGAATATCAGCGTTATAAACTCACCTAAGCTGCATTATTTCGAACCAGTTTAGGAGAGTTTATCAGAGTTTAGCAGTGTTTGGGCATTTAATTATTTAATTGGCCGGAATTTTAATTTATTGTGGCCATTGAAATAAATAAACGCTGAAGTGCTAAACAGGCCCAGCGTTTAGGCACATTTTTGCTGCATTTGGAGTTTTTCTCTCAAAACACTCCTTTCCTGGATGTGATTCATCTGCGCTCAAGAGGGGCACATTTTACAGCCTCTAGAGGCATACGAATGGCAAAAGCTCCTAAACGTGAGTTTAGGAGCAGCAGTGAGCATGAGGCTTTGGAGGGTATTGCTACATACAATATCTCACATAAGTGAGTACACCCATCACAATTTTGTAAATATTTTATTATATCTTTTTATGTGACAACACTGAACAAATGACACTTTGCTACAATGTAAAGTAGAGAGTGTACAGCTTGTATAACAGTGTAAATTTGCCGTACCCTCAAAATAACTCAACACACAGCCATTAATGTCTAAACCACTGGCAACAAAAGTGAGTACACCCCTAAGTGAAAATGTCCAATTTGGGCCCAAAATGACAATATTTTGTGTGGCCACCATTATTTTCCAGCACTGCCTTAACACTCTTGGGCATGAAGTTCACCACAGCTTCACAGGTTGCCACTGGAGTCCTCTTCCTCTCCTACATGATGACATCACAGAGCTGGTGGATGTTAGAGACCTTGCGTTCCTCCACCTTCCATTTGAGGATGCCCCACAGATGCTCAATAGGGTTTAGGTCTGGAGACATGCTTGGCCAGTCCATCACCTTTACCCTCAGCTTCTTTAACAAGACAGTGGTCATCTTGGAGGTGTGATTGGGGTTGTTATCATGTTGGAATACTTCCCTATGGCCCAGTCTCCAAAGGGAGGGGAGCATGCTCTGCTTTGGTATGTCACAGTATATGTTGGCATTCATGGTTCCCTCAATGAACTGTAGCTCCCCAGTGCCAGCAGCACTCATGCAGCCCCAGACCATGACACTCCCACCACCATACTTGACTGTAGGCAAGACACACTTGTCTTTGTACTCCTTACCTGATTGCCGCCACACACACACTTGACACCATCTGAACCAAATACATTCATCTTGGTCTCATCAGACCACAGGACATGGTTCCAGTAATCCACGTCCTTAGTCTGCTTGTCTTCAGCAAGCTGTTTGTTGGCTTTCTTGTGCAACATCTTTAGAAGTGGCTTCTTTCTGGGACGACAGCCATGCAGACCAATTTAATGCAGTGTGCGGCATATGGTCTGAGCACTGACAGGCAGACTTCCTACCCCTTCAACCTCTGCAGCAATGCTGGCAGCACTCATATGTCTATTTCCCAAAGACAACCTCTGGATATGACGCTGAGTATGTGCACTCAACTTCTTTGGTCGACCATGTTGAGGCCTGTTCTGAGTGGAACCTGTCTTATTAAACTGTTGTATGGTCTTGGCAGCCATGCTGAAGCTCATTTTCAGGGTCTTGGCAAGCTTCTTATAACCTAGGCAATCTTTATGTAGAACAACAATTCTTTTTTTCAGATCCTCAGAGAGTTCTTTGCCATGAGTTGCCATGTTGAACTTCCAGTGGCCAGTATGAGAGAGTGAGAGCGATAACATCAAATTTAACACACCTGCTGCTCATTCACACCTGAGACCTTGTAACACTAACGAGTCACATGACATGGGGGAGGGAAAATGGCTAATCGGGCCCAATTTGGACATTTTCACTTAGGGGTGTACTCACTTTTGTTGCCAGAGGTTTAGACATTAATGGCTGTGTGTTAAGTTATTTTTAGGGGACACTGTTATACAAGCTGTACCCTCACTAATTTACATTGTAGCAAAGTGTAATTTCTTCAGTGTTGTTACATGAAAAGATAGAAAAAAATATTTACAAAAATGTGAGGGGTGTACTCACTTTTGTGAGATACTGTATATATCACCACCACTCCAAAATGGCCAGCCAAATGTTGCATAATTTCAGTATCAATATTAGGCACTGACTTCCCCAGGATGGCCAGTGACAGGCTTTAAAAGAATGGCTGTCAACTTCCGGTTCCGGCGCCGTATGGAGAGGAGGTAGGAGACACCAGCTCCGCTCCCCTGTCCGATTCCCGGCATATAAAAGCGGCGATTCCCGGTGGATCACCCCAGCCTGAACTTCCCCTAGCTGTAGGGACCTGGATGGACCGGTTTGTGGAGCGATCCGGCCACCAAACACTCACAGCCCAGACATCTCCAGGGGGAGAGAAGCAGCGCGCTGCAGCCAATATGGCCGCCGCTACACAGACACAGCACCAGACTCAGCCACAGGTAACATCTTACGCGGCCAAACTGGCAGCTCCTGCACCCACCCAGCCTCAACACAATGAAAACCTAGCTGCCCTGTCACCCCTGCAGCAGCCAAACACCCTAGCAATGGAACCCTCATCCCCGGCTGACATTGCACAGGCAGTTGTGGTGCTAATGAGACCTATCATCTCAGAAGCAGTGGAAGCTGCGGTGCAAAAGGGTATAGAGCATCTGCATAGGGAAATGCAAGCACAGGCAGCCAGATTGGAACATACAGAGGATAGACTGTCCACGGTTGAAGATGACACGGCTGCTCTTATCGCATCGGTCGCAAAACTCACAACAGCCCAAAAAGAGCTTCAAGACAAAGTGATTGATTTGGAGAATAGGGCCAGGAGAAACAACCTCCGAATCATAGGCCTCCCAGAAGCATACTCTCCGCATACACTCTCCAAAATATGCGCAGTGGCCATACCTGAACTGCTAAAGATCCGGGCTCCATGCACGGTGGAGAGAGCACACAGGCTGGGTCAACCCTCGGACACACGCTCCAAGC
>BLSH010444307.1:90114-121796 GCA_018402905.1 Glandirana rugosa
AGGAACATTATCCTTATTTTTACAAAAATTGGGGAGGTCCAGGCGCGATAACGGCTAAATGCCGAGGTCGTGCCTGGACTTTACGGCCCTCCTGCAGGTACCTGCAGGAGGGTGACGCGTACGAGGGCGCGCGGGGGACCTCCGTCGCCGACGCGCTCGCCCAGTGACAGGGATCAGTAGATCTGCTATGCCCCCTGTCAAAGAACGGGGAACCGCCGTGTTTACAACGGCGGTTCCCCGTTCTGAGGCTCCTGACAGTGATCGCGGGTCTTGGGCGGACATCGAGTCCGCCCGACCCGCGGGCACGCTCGCGCAGCCGCTGCCTCCAGGGGGCGCGCGGGAGCATGCGCAGTGGGAGGACGTCCATGGACGTCCTCCCGGCATTTCAGGTCCGTGCTGGAGCCGTAAATCGGCAATAGCGCGGACCTGGAGGGGTTAAAAACATTTTTATTCCTATTACAAGGAATGTAAACATCCCTTGTAATGGGAATAGTGCTTGAAAGGTACTCTTTATGGAAAGCTATGCGGTCAATAAGACCCCACATCTCTCCTCCAGGCTGGAAAGGCAGAGGTCAGAATAAAAAATATACTGTCTCGGCCTTTTCAGCGAAGTCCCTGCAATTGTTTACATCTGCCGGGCCGGACGTGACGTCATACATCGTGCCCGGACCTCCAAGCCACCTAGAGATGACTGGTGACTATCTGGTCCCCAGTCATCTCTATGCTCAATTTCCGCCGATGACCGATGCATTCTCCGGGCCGCCGATGGCACGGACGGACCCGGAGAAGCATCAGATGGCGGTGGGAGGGGGGGCGTCCCCTCTCGCTGCCAGTAAGAATGATGAACTGCCGCTATGATCATTCTTATGGTGCAAAGAATCGCCGGCCCTAAAAAACAATATCTAAATGGTGCTTGTAGCTGCAGGCACCATTCAGATATCTCCGCTCAAAGTCTGCTATGTCATGACGTTGGGCAGGCAGGGAGTTGTTAAAAATAAAAAACACATAAACACAGCGCCAAGATGGAAAGAAATATAAATGACCAGGTGAGGGCCAAAGGCCCATGAACTATGTTCAACTGATAAAAAAGATGTATCCTTGGGACCAATATACACAGTCAGTGATAAAAATATTCAAGTCTGGTGCATAAACAGATGTTCAACGAAACTTCCAGCTCTGGTATACAAGCCAGCTCTGGTATACAAACAGATGATCAACAAATCCTCTATGTGGATAGGTGTATGCTTACCAGATTCTGGTAGTCAAAACGCAGGGAATAAATCCTATGGATGTCAGCTTAACTCCAGCTCCTACAATCACGGTGAGATGTCCTCAGCTATGGAAGAACCGTCTGGTGGATGAATCCTCTCAGGTCTCAGATTCCCCCGGCCGGGACAGCGGAAATTTCTCCAACACTCACCAAAGGTATTTGGGAGACAGAGAGTTGTTAAAAATGCCAAAAACGCTTAAAAATGTAGTTATTCAGCACTTATCAGCATTTTTGAGCCATAAGCTTTTATGGGAGTATACTTTTGCTAAAAGATGCTGAAAAATGCTGAAAAACACTACTACAAAAACGCTGAAAAACTCACTCTACAGCTACAGCTCTCTGCAACTGACTTTACTGGCTTTTTTATACCATCCAGTGTGCATGAGGCAACTGGGAGGGAATATTGGCATCGATGAACACAGAACAGAAATAGGAATAGGAATTCTTCAAAAAGACTGTATGTGAACTCACTGCAAAGTATATTCACATGGGCAATAAGTTTAACCACTTCCCGCCCTGCCTATAGCAGAATGACGGCCAGGCAGGGGTTTTTGTTATCCTCACCTGACGTCATATGATGTCTTTCAGGGTAACCCTCAATCGCGGGGGTGCGCAGCGCAGTGATTGGTGTTCACAACTCTGATCATAGTAAAGAGCCTTTGACGGAAGCTCTTTACCACGTGATCAGCCATGACCAATCACAGCTGATCAAAGCGTGAACCAGGAAGTGCCGGTAAACGGCTTTCCTGTGTTCGCGCTGACAGAGAGAGCCAATCGGCGGCTCTGCTGTCAGAGGGGGGTCTGCACTGATAATCAGCGTATTGATATCAGCCCAGACCCCATCAGAGGAGCTCACAATGTTTGCCAATCACTGCCCATCAGTTGGCAGTCAGTGCCCACCAAAGTGCCAGTCAGTGCCCACAAAAGTACCAATCAGTGCCCATAAAAGTGCCAATCAGTGCCCACCAGTAATGCCTGTCAGTGCCCTTCAATGATGACATTTGGTGCCCATCAGTAATGAATGACAGTACCTCCTCATCAGTGATGCCTATCAGTGCTTTCTATTGGTGCCCATCGGTGCTGCATATCAGTGCTGCCTATCAGTGCCCATTAATTCTACATATCACTGCCAACTCATCAGTGCCCATCAGTGCCACTGTATCAGTGCCAACTCATCAGTGCCCATCAGTGCCGCCTCATCAGTGCCTGTCAGTGCAGCCTCATCAGTGCCCATTAGTGAAGGAGAAAACAAAATTTTATAACAGAAACAAAGAAAAGCTTTTTTTTTACACAAATTTCGGTAATTTTTAGTTTGTTTAGCAAAAAATAAAAACCCCAGTGGTGATCAAATACCACCAAAAGAAAGCTCTATTTGTGGGAAGAAATTGATAAAAATTTAGCTTGAGTACAGTGTTGCATGACTGCGCAATTGTCATTCAAAGTATGACAGCCCTGAAAGCTGAAAATTGTCCTGGGCAGGAAGGGGGAAAGTGACCAGGATTTAAGTAATTAAAAGGCTAAAACTTAAACATATGTGGTTCATAGCCAAACTTTGAAAAGCTATGAATAACAAGAAAAGAGCTTTTAAAAAATATAAAAATGAAGGAACACCTATCATTGTTTAAATGTTACAAAGAATATAACATAATATGTAAAAAGGAAATAAAGGACACAAAAATTCAAAACCGACAACAGATTGCAAAAGATAGGACAAAACCCAACATTTTTTTCAAATATATGATTAGTAAAATGGTCAGGTCTGAGCGTGTTGCCCCTTTACAAAATAATCTAGAGTGGGTGGCTGGGACAAAAATAAAGCAAATTTATTAAATACCTTCTTCAGCTCTGTGTATACAAAGGAGCATGGGGGGGGCTCATGGCCATAATGGGATGGTATTGACACAGCCCCAAATTATCCACAATGGCTCAAAACTGATATCGTCCAGGGGGGCGTGGCTAGCCAGCAACAGTGACGACCGCACTGTGAGAGAGCTCCGGCTCTTCGGGCACACAACAATACAAAGCAGCGACGAAAGTGACCCAGCACTTCCCCCACCTGGGGGAAGAAAGCGGGGGTCACATCGCTCAGCTCCACAAAAGCTGATGGACTTCTTCTCCGCAAGAAGCGACAGAGGACTCCAAGATGACGGCGCTCCGCTCCCGCAGGCCGCAGCCATGGAGAAATACATATCAGGAGAAAGCTCCTCAGCAGAGTCAGTATGTACCGCAATACATAACCCAGCCCCAGGGGACAGAGCTCACTCTCCCCCTGACAGCCCTACAACACGCAGCCCTATTAAACATAAGAAGGCAAGACAGGGCCCTAACACAGAGGAAGAATCAGACATGGAGGAAAGCAAAGCCTCAGAACACTCTCCACAGATCACACTGGAGCAGTTCCCCTCTTCTTCCCAGCCAGTTTCCATAAGTGACATGAAAGAGATGTTGATCTCTCTAAGAGACTCAATGCACCTAGACAGGAAGGCGTTACGCCCTATTAAGGCAGAGGTACAGGAGCTACAGCAAAGAATGGTGCAGGTGGAATATAAGCTAGATGAGACCTACACTGCCCACAATAGCTTGGTGGAGGCATACCAAGATCAACACACAGACCTGCAACGTTTAGCGACTAAAACCGCAGATATGGAGAATCGCAGCCGTAGGAACAACATAAAGTTCCGCGGGATCCCAGAATCCATATTAAATATGGACCTGCAAAGCTATATACGTCATTTGCTCCACTTACTGGTACCTAAGGTGAGTGACATAGAACTCACCATAGACAGGGCCCATAGGCTGCCCAAACCGTCCTTCCTGCCTACCTCCACTCCCCGCGATGTTCTAGCCAGAATTCACTATTATCATGTAAAAGAAGAAGCCATGCATGCTATACGCAAATTGCCTCAACTAGAAGGCCAATTCACAGGTTTAGCACTGTACACCGACCTTTCGCAAGCCACTATACAACATAGGAAGAAACTTCTCACGATCAATAAAGCACTACAAAACCATAAAATCAAATACCAATGGGGAACACCGTCCAAGCTGATCGTAACTTATCGCGACAAGATGTACAACATATTTTCTTTAGAATCTGGCTGAAGGTATTTGAAAGAATGGGAGATCGTGCCACTTGAAAACCCATAAGAAAATCGCCCGGTCCCTGTAAGGCTCAGACAGGACTGGTCCAAGTGATGTCACCAAGTAAGGATGGTTCACCCCATTTTAGCAACACGGTGTGACTCTTAAGTCCTGAATCCTATCATGCCTAAAATGCCATTCGTCTGGAATAGGCGGTTATCCTATAACTCCCTCTCGGATAATTCGCAGGACATTCTGCTACTGGTTCCCAGGAACAATTCTGGGCTCTTTTTTATGTTATCTCAACGTTTTTCTTTGTTTACTCTGTTTACAATTGTTGAACTTGTTTTCATCCATACCAGCCATCTCTATATTGATCTCCGTATTAGTATCCTTTTGGTGCAGCCAGAGTCATGCATTTACTCATCCCTCCAATGCACCTCATCAGGGAACAGACCTTGATGGACTCAGAATTGGAAGACTTCAGCATCATAGCAGTATGTGCAAAGCATTTGAACCTCACACCAGTAATTTATACTGAAATAATCCCAACAACCATGTTAGCACTAAAAGGAACTTATCATGGCCATTAAATTCCTTTCCATGAACGTAAAGGGCCTAAACAGCCATTTCAAATGAAAACTTCTTTGGTCTGAGGCTGAAAGACTTAAAGGGGACGTCCTCTGTATCCAGGAAACCCACTTCTCAGCACACAAAGCCCCAAAATGTTCCCACAAAAAGTACCCTTATATATTCTGTGCTAATGCAAGCACCAAGCATAATGGAGTTCTTATTGCTATTAACAGTAACATTGCTTTCTCCCCACAGGAAGTAATCACCGACGCTAACGGTCACTTCATTATCCTAGTTTGTACATTGAATAATGTAATATATACGATTGTGTCAGTACATGCGCCCAATAGGGGCCAACTTTAATTCATGAGAAAATTGCTCAAAAAGGTTAACCTGGTATGTCAGGGTAATTTACTGCTGCTTGGTGACTTCAACCTGGTCCTTGATGCCTTATTAAATTGCTCCATACAAACTCATAGCCGTAAACCGACCCTTAAAAAATTCCTACACACAGAGATGCTATATGATACATGGAGGTGTCTTCATGCAGGTGAAAAAGATTATACTTTTTTTTTCAGCCCCCCACAAATCATATACTAGGATCGTTCTAGCCCTTACCGAACTTCACACTCTTCACCTAGTCCAGTCAGCAACTATAGAAAATATTAAATGGTCGGACCATGCCCCAATAACATTAAGTATTTCTGAACAATCTAATGACAGGCCCACTACCCTATGGTGCAATAATACGCACATTTTTTGACAGGTATCACACTGGGAGGAGGTCGCCAAGCACTTAAGAGAATTCTTCATGTTTAACAAAGTTGAAGATAGTGACACAAGGCCTTTGTAAGGGGTATCCTTTTACAAGTTGCTTCATGGGAAAAAAAGAAGAGTACAAACACTGAATTCCCTCCTAGCTCAAATCAAAACACTAGAAGGGCAAAAATAAACAATTAACTTCCCAGACCAATATAGATAAACTCAACCAGCTTAGAGAAGACCTTAAGCAACTCCTATTACAAGGCAGTACCACAGAATATGTAGCAAATGACCCCTTTGTCCACAGTTGCGCCAGCAATCCGTGGGGGAATTGGTGTACATGCGCCATAAGTAGACTGGCGTTAAGTACCACCTATACGTCACTGTAAGAATATTCTCCCAGTGGAGAACGTTTTGCTTTCATACTGTTCTGGAGTGCGTTTAACCAATGTTGTTCCATATAAGCTTTCCCCAGGTCTCTTTCCCAGTTCTGTATGGCTTTAACTTGCTTAATGGGGTTATCTTTTTGCAACAAGTAGTAAATACGGGAGTTTACCCCTTTGGAGTTTGAGTGACTATGATAGAAATCGCATATATTTTTGTCAATATGTATATTCACGTAGTGGCGTGATTTAAAGAGATGTCTTATTTGGCTGCTTCTATAGGTATCTCTTGGTTTTTTTTTTTTTTTTTCAATAGATTTTATTGAGAAATAGAACCAGATACAAACAATACAAAGTCTGGCGGGAAACGCCTTGTTTACAGAGGATTTTTACACGGTATGCATTATGCAAGTTAACAAATAGAACGTGGATATATCGACATGAAGACATGCACCATGAA
This sequence comes from Glandirana rugosa, assembly GCA_018402905.1. NCBI lineage: Eukaryota > Metazoa > Chordata > Amphibia > Anura > Ranidae > Glandirana > Glandirana rugosa. Next base: position 96,644 of record BLSH010444307.1, read on the forward strand.
GGTAGTAACACTAAATAGGGTACAGATAGTATGGAAGTTAAAGTAGCACACCAGTAAGACACATTTGTTCTAGTCCAAACAGGGAAAAAAAGGGGGGGGGGATATCTACCACTCGGCTGTATGTCCAAGAGTGTGCTGTGAACCTTGGCGATATGAGCATGGAACAAGAATTTTCGGCCAGGGTGAACCGCAGTGACCAGAGGCCGACTAAGTAGGGGTCATAGTTCGAGGTTGCAGCATTGCTGTGGAGGGTATCGGTTGGAGGTCAAGGGATGTCATCTTGTAGGAAGGGGGGCTTGTGGCCACCAAAGTAGAAGAAGGGCTCTCCTAGACATTTGAAGTTCTCCGAAGGGAGAGTGGCTGACAGGAAGGGGCCCCATTTACTGAGAAAAGTTTTTGCTGAGCGTGGGTGGTCGAAGTTAGTGTTAAATTTGTCCTTGTAGAGGATAGCAATGAGTTCCCCTTCCACTTGGGAGATTGAGGGGCTGGTGTGTGAAGTTCAGGTTTTTAGTATGACTCATCTCACCACCAGGAGGCAGGTCAAGGACCATTCCTTGGTTTGGGGGTCAGGTGAGGAGGACCAATTGATCAGCTCTTTGTCCCAGTGGCCAAAGATCAGTAGCAGCGGATCTTTTGGGAGGAGAAGGAGGTTGACTTTTTTGACATATGCAATGACTTGATCCCAGAAGGTTGAGATGTAGGAGCAGTCCCAGAAGCGGTGGGTTAAGGTGGGTCTCTGATGTCCGCAGTGAGGGCAGGAGAAGGCCTGTTGGTTTGACTTGTCATGTAGAAAGGGGATATATGCCCTGTGAAGGACTTTGAGCTGGGTTTCCCTCCATATCTTGTTGGGAGTTAGCTTGAGGGTACGTTTGTAGCCATCCAAAATTTTTTGTGATAGGTTTGCATCCTTGAAGTCTTTTTTCCAGTTTGTGGTGCCGGAGCTGGGTCGGGTTTTCCTGGATCTCTTGCTTTTAGTTCATCTGGTACTGTGTTCCAAGAAGAGAATCCCAAGCTAATCCATGTTTTTATGGAGAAGTCGGGGATTAAGAATTCGAGTACCTGGAGAGGGGCTTCTGTGATTCGTATCTGAATCGTTTCTTTACTCACGTACAGTAGGTCTTTCCATGCCGTTATAGAGGCTTGGATTGAAGGGTGATCCTGTAGGTGAATAGGTAAGTTGGTAGAGGCCGCTATTAATAGGCTCTTGAGACATTTGTTACGTATCATGTACCTCTCTATTAAGACCCAGGGCATAGTGGAGTGGGGGTCAATCCATGCTTTGATTTGTTCCAGTAGGGATGCTCTGTAATAATCTATCAGTGAGGGGGCTCCCATACCTCCTTTAACAACTTCCGTACCGCCGGACGTCATATGACGTCCTTGGGTTTGAGTGGTGATATCTGAATGGTGCCTGCAGCTGCAGGCACCATTCAGATACCATTTTTTTCAGCAGGCGATTCTGAAACAGATAGAAGTGGTCTTAGCAGCAGATTCGCTGCAAGATCACTTTTATCAGCGGCGGGAGAGGTGCCCCCCCTCCGGTCATCTCCACTGCTTGCGGCAGCGGCGGAGATGATCCGAACCGTGCCCCCTAGTGTCCGTGAGCCGAGTGAGTGGCTGAAGCCGCTCACTCGGCTCCATAACATGGCGGGGCGGAAATGACGTCAGAAGTCACGTCCGCCCAACGGTCTTATAGGGCCCTTTTTTTTTTTTTTGGGCCGTCATATTTTTCAGAATTTTTTTTTTTTTTTTTTGCATTTTAGTGTAAATATGAGATCCGAGGTCTTTTTGACCCCAGATCTCATATTTAAGAGGACCTGTCATGCTTTTTTCTATTACAAGGAATGTTTACATTTCTTGTAATAGGAATAAAAGTGATCTTTTTTTTTTTTTTTAAAAGAACAGTGTAAAAATAAAAAGTAAAAAGCAAAATAGATAATTAAAAAAAAAAAATTTAAAGCGCTCCGTCCTGCTGAGCTCGCGCTCAGAAGCGAACGTATACGTAAGTGCCGCCCACATATGAAAACGGCGTTCAAACCACACATGTGAGGTATCGCTGCAATCGTTAGAGCGAGAGCAATAATTATAGCACTAGACCTCCTCTGTAACGCAAAACTGCTAACCTGTAGAATTTTTTAAACGTCGCCAATGGAGATTTTTAAGTGGCAAAGTTTGTCGCCATTCCGCGAGCAGACGCAATATTGAAGCATGACATGTTGGGTATACTTTTACTCAGCGTAACATTATCTTTCACAATATGGAAAAAAATTGGCCTAACTTTACTGTTTTCTTATTTTTTAACTAAAAAACTGAATTTATTAAAAAAAAGCACGCTTGGAAGACCACTGCGCAAATACGGTGTGACAAAGTTTTGCAATGACCGCCATTTTATTCTCTAAGGTGTTAGAAAAAAATATATAATGTTTGGGGGTTCTAAGTAATTTTATAGCAAAAAAAAACGTTTTTAACTCGTAAGCACCAAACCCAAAAAACAGGCTTGGTCTTGAAGTGGTTAAGTTTATGCTTGGTTAGAATAGGGAATACTTACCCTTCCATATATAATGTTTCAGGTATGAATTATACCTGGTGGGCACTGATAGGCGGCAATGACAGATGGCACTTTTGGAGGCATTTCCTGGTGGTTCTGGGTGGCATCGAAGAAGTGCCATCTATATTGGGCATTGTGCCCCTTACGTGGAGGTCTAGGGTGGGCTCCCTGGGGGTCAGTGTGAGCTTCCCTGGTGGTCTCCCTGGTGGTCCCTGGGTGGGCATTCAAGGGTGGTCCTGGTGGGCTCCCTGGTGGTTCTGGGTGGAGATTCTAGGGGGGCTTCACTGATAAACATTCAGTGCAGACCCCCCCTGTAAGGAAAGCCACCGATCCTTTACTTGCGCATGCAGACGTGATACACGGCTCTTCCTGTTTACACTGTGACCAGCCATGATTGTTCATGGCTGATCACGTGATAAAGAGCTTCCGATGGAAGCTCTTTACCAAACACGGTAATGCGGTGTGTCAGACTGACACACCGCACCACGGATCGCCACAATGCGCTCCCCCACAGGCGCGCAATTGCGGGTTATCTTGAGAGATGTCATATGATGTCCAGTCAGGATAACGGAACCCCCACCCAGCCGTCATTTTGCTATAGGGTGGGCGGGAAGTGGTTAAGGACTGTAATAGTACCACCGGATTAGCGTAAGGGCAATGTGGTGCCTATATTTAAAAAGGGAACAAAGTCTTTACCAAGTAACTATAGACCACATAGATGAGTTCTTGCTAAAAAAAAAGCTATTTTAAGCAACAGACAGCATGGATTCATGAAATACAGAAGTTGTCAGACAAAGTACGATTTCAGTCTTTGCAAATGACACCAAGCTCTGCAGTGGAAAAATGCCCTTACAGGAATATCCCCAGCTTACAAGCCGGCATCAATGCACTGTTTATTTGGGAAACTATGTGCCAAATAAGGTTTAATGTTGATAAATGTAAAGTTATGCACTTGGGGGCTAAGAATATGCATGCATCGTACATACTAGGGGGAGTACAACTGTGGGAATCAATGGTGGAGAAGGCTCTGGGTGTTCTGGTAGATCAAAGGTAAAAAAGATCAAAGATAAAGGCAGAAGGTTTATTATCTTAATGCATTCTATGCTTTAAGAAAAAAAGCTTCTGTGTGCAGCAGCCCCCTCAGCCCCCCTCAGCCCTGAGACAGCAGCACAGTGCCATGGGCTCCCACTGCTGTCAGCCAAAACATTGCTGCAACATCGCTGGATCTAGATGGAAAGTCAGACAGCCAATGAATAGAGAAAGGGGACGGGGTGGGGCCGTGGCTCTGTGTCGGAATGGAGCTGCTTGCTGTGGGGGCACACAAGAATTAGATAGCCCACGGGACTTTTATGATACACACCACAAAAAAAGTAAAAAATGTAACAAAATGTATTGTTTGCATAAAGACCACAACTAGAGTTGAGTGAACCCGAACTGTAAAGTTCGGGTCCATACCGAACTTTCGGGTGTCCGTGTACGGAACCCGAACGTTTGAGAAAAATGTTCGGGTTCAGGTTCTGGGTTCTGGTATTTTATCACGCATGTTGAATAGCTGCAGGGCAGCCAATCAACAAGCATTTCACTGGTTTTCCCTAGAAGCCATCACAGCCATGCCTACTAATGGCATGGCTGTGATTGGCCAGTGCATCATGTGACCCAGCCTCTATATGAGGCTGGAGTCACAGTGCTGCATGTCACATGCTCTCAGGTTAGTGTAGGGAGAGGATGCTGCCGGCGCTGTGAGGTACAGATTGTGAGGGACAGATTGCAGATCTAATAACTAGGTATAGATTACTACTACTGCTTTGAGGGACAGATTGTAGATCTATAACATCTCATCCTGCATTACAGAACGATCTGATTACAGAACGATCTCTCATACTGCATTACAGAACGATCTGATACTGGACTAGGTAGAGATTACCACTGCTTTGAGGGACAGATTGCAGATCTAATCACATCTCCCATTTTTCTTCCTTTTGCAGCCCTCTAGCACTTTCCAGTACTTTTTTACAGTAATTTTTGTGCCGAAATGTTTGGGTCCCCATTGACTTCAATGGGGTTTGGGGTCCGGGGTAAAGTTCGGATAATGTTCGGTACCGAACCCGAACATTTCCGCGAAGTTCTATCCAGGTGTTCGCTCAACTCTAACCACAACATACAGTATATAAAAACTTTTTTCACTTTTTTCAGAAATCATGTAGACAATTACAACAATTCTCCAAGTTAGAAACCCTATGTAGAGACCAGGTGGTTTTGTAAGTGTCCACCATGCATTCGAACTGTATATCTTTCCTTTTGTTCTCGGCGTGTTTCACGAGATGATAAATTCACTTCCTCAGGAGAAGCACATAATCACATCTGGATGTAAAGAACACATGTAAGATACTTGGGAGGGAAAAAAGATACCAACTTACTGTTAGATCAAAAAATTGTCATCTCTCCTCACAGTGATTTTCTTACAAATATAAGTGTGATTAAAAAATGATCAAAAATCTTCAAACATATAAAAACCAAATAGAATCACCCTCAGGTTCATCATATACTCTTCCTCCTGGGGGTTGTGGTAGGGGGGAAATGGAAGGGAGGTGAAGCATACCCAAGGTGCACACCACCCTAGATCGCTGCAGAGCATTGGGAAGAGGTGGACAGATCCTAGAAAATAGACAAAGAGCCTCATAAGTAGATTCACTGTGAATAATAAAAAAATAATATGTATAGGTCAATGCAATATATAATAAAGATCACAACCAAATTACTTAATAACTCAAGTCCATGCTTGCAGAGTAATTATAAAAGTGTAAATCTGCTGAAATTAAATAGTGTCAATATAATTATCAAATAGTATTCATTTGTCTCAAAAAATCAATGTGTATAAGCAAATATTATTAATTTGTATCAAAGGATCTATGTGTATGAACCATTGTGAATGATGTAAATGATACTGTGACCTACTACTCATATTGGTGTGTTTAAAAATGGCTACACTTATAAAAAGAAAAAAGTGAAAAAATTAAATGAACAGCACTGGCCATAAGCCAGCATTTCCAAAACCTATCCTATCAAAATACCACCACCTTGAAAAAATTAGCCCACCAATCCAATAACAGAGTGCTACATATAATAACACAATCAACTAAACCAAACAAATAAATACAGTATCTCACAAAAGTGAGTACACCCCTCACATTTTTGTAAATATTTTGTTATATCTTTTCATGTGACAACAATGAAGAAATGACACTTTGCTACAATGTAAAGTAGAGCGTGTACAGCTTGTATAACGGTGTAAATTTGCTGTCCCCTCAAAATAACTCAACACACATCCATTAATGTCTAAACCGCTGGCAACAAAAGTGAGTACTCCCCTAAGTGAAAATGTCCAAATTGGGCCCAATTAGCCATTTTCCCTCCCCGGTGTCATGTGATTCATTAGTGTTACAAGGTCTCATGTGTGAATGGGGAGCAGGTGTGTTAAATTTGGTGTTATCGCTCTGGCTCTCTCATACTTGTCACTGGAAGTTCAACATGGCACCTTATGGCAAAGAATTCTCTGAGGATCTGAAAAAAAGAACTGTTGCTCTACATAAAGAAGGCCTAGGCTATGAGAAGATTGCCAGGACCCTGAAACTGAGCTGCACCATGGTGGTCAAGACCATACAGCGGTTTAACAGGACAGGTTTCACACAGAACAGGCCTCGCCATGGTCAACAAAAGAAGTTGAGTGCACATGCCAGCATTGCTTCAGAGGTTGAAGGGGTTGGGGGTCAGCCTGTCAGTGCTCAGACCACACACCGCACACTGCATCAAATTGATCTGCATGGCTGTCATCTCAGAAGGAAGCCTCTTCTAAAGATTATGCACAAGAAAGCCTGCAAACAATTTGCTGAAGACAAGCAGCCTAAGGACATGGATTACTGGAACCATGTTCCGTTGTCTGATGAGACCAAGATAAACTTATTTGCTTCAGATGGTGTCAAGCGTGTGTGGCGGCAACCAGGTGAGGAGTACAAAGACAAGCATGTCTTGCCTATGGTTAAGCATGGTGGTGGGAGTGTCATGGTCTGGGGCTGCATGATTGCTGCCAGCACTGGGTAGCCACAGTTCATTGAGGGAACCATGAATGCCAACATGTACTGTAACATACTGAAGCAGAGAATGATCCCCTCCCTTCGGAAACTGGGCCGCAAGGCAGTATTTCAACATGATGATGACCTCAAACACACCTCCAAGACGACCACTGCCTTGCTAAAGAAGCTGAGGGTAAAGGTGATGGACTGGCTAAGCATGTCTCCAGACCTAAACCCTATTGAGCATCTGTGGGGCATCCTCAAACAGAAGGTGGAGGAGTGCATGGTCTCTAACCTCTACCAACTCTGTGATGTTATCATGGAGGAGTGGAAGAGGACTTCAGTGGCAATCTGTGAAGCTCTGGTGAACTCCATGCCCAAGAGGGTTAAGGCAGTGCTGGAAAATAATGGTGGCAACACAAAATATTGACACTTTGGGCACAATTTGGACATTTTCATTTAGGGGTGTACTCACTTTTTTTGCCAGTGGTTTAGACATTAATCGCTGTGTGTTGAGTTATTTTGAAGGGACAGCAAATTCACTCTGTTATACAAGCTGTACACTCACTATTTTACATTGTAGCTAGGTGTAATTTCTTCAGTGTTGTCACATGAAAAGATATAAAATATTTACAAAAATGTGAGGGGTGTACTCACTTTTGTAAGATACTGTACCAACAAACCTAAAAACCTTACCTGTTGTCAATTAGAGTCAAAACAAGCGGATACTTGTTGAGTCCGCTCAACATGACCCAACAAACATGTACCAACAAATATAAAAACAAAACAAACGTATATCAACAAGCCTGAAAACCCCTTACCTGTAGTTAGTTAATGTCAAAACAAGCGGATACTAGGTCCATCTGTTTTGACCAAACAAGCGTATACCAACAAATCTCAAAACCCCTTACCTGTTGTCAGTTAAATATCAGAACAAGCGGACGCTACGTCCAAGGACTTGGAACCTTCACCCCATGCTGCCTGCGCGTTTGTGTGAGTTATCCTGGGCTATATATAGTCCTGGGATACCTCACTTCCAACCTGACCAGCGTCATCATGGCAATAAAGGCCAATTGGCTTGGGCTAACAATGGAAGTGGTGTAATGCTCTACCTCCAAGAGGTTCAAAAATTACCGAAGCGGCGCGTCTCTGCTGTGCCACCAGCATGCGCCTGCTCAGGGAAAGGGCCAGCCCATACACATGTCCACAACGGAGATCCAGCATCCATGCAGGCATAAGAACAACCCACACAGACCTTGCGCCTACCCGGAAGTGGCGCATGGATAGCTCCCAACAGCTTGCTGTGGGGGCACTCAACAGGGGGGAGGAGCCAGGAGTGCTGGCGAGGGACCCGAGAAGAGGAGGATTAGGACTGCTCTGTGCAAAACGATTTCACAAAGGGGTAAGTAAAATATGTTTGTTATTTTTAACTAAAAAGAAATAAGACTCAATCACTTTATTAATGGCATGCAATGCAAAGCTGTGGTTTCCAAAGTGAGCAAAATCCTTTCCTGAGTTAAGAGAGGTATGGACTCCAGAGAGAAAGATTTTACCCCTGTAAATAGCGATAGTTAGACCTCATCTGGAATTTGCAGTTCAGTTTTGCTCTCCAGTTCTTAAAAAGGATATCGGGGAACTGGAGAAAGTGCAGAAAAGAGTGGTCAAACTGATAAGAGGTATGGCGGACCTCAGCTATGAGAAAAGATTATAGGAACTGAATTTATTCTCTCTTGAGAAGAGGATATTGAGGGGGAATATGATCAACATGTATAAATACATAAGTGGTCCATATAGTAACCTTGGTGTTGAGTTATTCACTTTAAGGTCATCACAGAGGACCAGGGGGCACTCTTTATGTCTGGAGGAAAAAAGATTTAATCTACAGATACGTAAAGATTTCTTCACAGTAGGAGCTGTGAAAATGTGGAATAGACTCCCTCAAGAGCTGGTTCTGGCCAGCTCAGTAGATTGCTTTAAAAAAAGTTCTGGATTCTTTCCTAAATGTACATAATATAACTGGATACTAACATGTATGGTCATGGCCCTCCGACCGAAGATAGATGTGGATCACATAAACACGCAACAAGACTTACAACTTAAATAGACCTGAGGTGTGCCTTGGTCATCTGGTCGATATGCCAAGCGAAGGGGGCATACCCTATATAAGTAATGGGTAATAATGGAGAAGAATGTGCTGAGAAATGCCCTGAAAAAGGGGATGAGAGGGATCGTGCAAGGGCTTTACTCATGTCTCTAAAGATGGTGCTCGTAATGGGCAAGCGTTTGCCATTGGCCGTTTCAATCCATGGTTAGCTGAGACCAAGGAGGGATAGGCGTGGGGCGTTGGGTTGGCTCCAGGATACTGCCAAAAAATGAGCCAAAATTGAAACGTGATAACGCATCCACTGCGATTTGCTTTTGCCTTGGATATGTTTACAGGGTATATTGAATGGTGGTTCGAATGGGGAGTGACTTGGATCTACCTTTTTTTATGTTTTTGGCCGTAGCCTGGTTGTTAGTAGCGAAGACCATGGTTTGTCCTGTCCAAGTGTGGCCCCAAACCTGAGCAGCTGCCACGATGGGGCACAGCTCAAATAGGGAGGATGACAGAGAAACCTGGAATTAACAGGATTTCTGGTGGCTAATAGAGTTGAGCGAACCCGAACTGTAAAGTTCGGGTCCGTACCGAACTTTCGGGTGTCCGTGTCCCGAATCCGAACTTGAATGTTTGAGAAAAAGTCTGGGTTCGGGTTCTGGGTTCTGGTATTTTATCACGCATGTTGAATAGCTGCAGGGCAGCCAATAACAAGCATTTCACTGGTTTTCCCTAGAACCCATCACAGCCATGCCTACTAATGGCATGGCTGTGATTGGCCAGTGCATCATGTGACCCAGCCTCTTTATAAGCTGTAGTCACTTAGTGCTGCAGTCACATGCTCTCTGAGACTCTGACTAGTGTAGGGAGAGGATGCTGCCGGCTCTGTGAGGGACAGATTGCAGATATATATAATAACATCTCATCAATCTGATTGTGGACTAGGTAGAGACTACTACTACTGCTTTGAGGGACAGATTGCAGATCTCATCCTGCATTACAGAACGATCTGCTTAGAGGGACAGATTGCAGATCTCATCCTGCATTACAGAACAATCTGACTGGACTAGGTAGAGTCTACTGCTTAGAGGGACAGATTGCAGATCTCATCCTGCATTACAGAAAGATCTGACTGCTTAGAGGGACAGATAATTGTTCTAAAATCATCTCTTACTCCTATAGGGTCAGGTTCCTGCTGTTGCTGTAAGGGACAGATTATTGTTCTATAATCATCTCCTAGTTCTAAAGGGAGAGGTTCCTGCTGGTCCTTTAAGGAATGGATAATTGTTCTAAAATCATCGCCTACTCCTATAGGGTCAGGTTCCTGCTGTTGCTGTAAGGGACAGATTATTGTTCTATAATCATCTCCTAGTTCAAAAGGGAGAGGTTCCTGCTGGTCCTGTAAGGGACAGATAATTGTTCTAAAATCATTGCCTACTCCTATAGGGTCAGGTTCCTGCTGTTGCTGTAAGGGTCAGATTATTGTTCTAGAATCATCTCCTAATTCTAAAGGGAGAGGTTCCTGCTGGTCCTGTAAGGGAGAGATAATTGTTCTAAAATCATCTCCTAGTTCTATAGGGAGAGGTTCCTGCTGCTCCTGTAGAAGAAGAAGAATTTATTATTCATTTTTTTGTATTAATTAATACTTAAATAGTGCTACATAGTACATTAATGAGAAGAGCTTCAAATAAGGGACGTGATAGTGGTGCTGCTGATGTTGGTGGTGTTGGTGAAGCTCCTGTTGGAAGGAGAGGACGTGGTCGATCTGTGCCAGCAACATGCACGAGTGAAACACCTTCCTCAGGTGCGAGTAGCCGACAGAACCTTCCACGTTATATGTTAGGCCCGAATGCCGCTCAATGAATGGTGAGGCCAGAACAAGTACAGGTGAAAGTAGATTGGGTGGCTGACAATTCCTCCAGTGCCTTCACATTGTCTCCCTCCTGATCCCTTGATGAAAGCTCAGAGTTGGCACCTGAACACCATGGCCATCTGTCTTTCACCTCAGCCCCTTGTAAATTAGCCAAGCTGTCTGAGCCCCAAGTCATGCAAGAGACTCTTATGCTTTTTGATGACTCTCCTGGTGTGCTTTCCGTGGGCTATCCACATAGCCCTGCCCCAGAAGTGGAAGACATTGAGTGCACCTATGCCCATCCGCTTCTGTTGCAGGATGAGGACATGGAAACACCAGCCCAGCACGTCTCTGATGATGACGAAACACAGGTGCCAACTGCTGCAGCTTTCCTCAGTGTGCAGACTGACAAGGAGGGCAGTGGTGAAGGGTGGGTGGAAGATGATGTGGAGGAGGATGATGAGGTCCTAGACCCCACATGGACTGAGGGTCATGCGAGTGACGTGTGCAGTTTGGAGGAAGGGGTGGTGGTCGCACAGAGGCACCAGCCCAGCAAGAGGAAGCAGGTTGCAAAAGCGGAGCGAGCGTCCCCTAGACAGTAGGCCTGCTACTACCCACCGCACCCAGGGACCTAGCACACCAAAGGAAGCTCAAAGTCGTTCCCCCGTGTGGCAGTTCTTCAGACAATGTGCTGACGACAAGACACGAGTGGTTTGCAAGCTGTACAGCCTGAGCCGAGGCATAAATGTTCTAAACCTGACCACAACCTGCATGATCAGGCATCTAAATTCAAGGCACAAGCTGCATTGCAATAATTACCTCACAATCCAAGAAAGGTCTCGGCCTCCTCCTGCTTCCTCTTCTGCTTCTGCCTCGGCCTCTTCCTCCACCTCTACAGTGACAGTGTCACCTGCCACCCAGCAAACAGAGCACCGCCACCGTCCCCAAGCATTTCCAAAGGCTCCCATGGAAGCTTACAGCTCTCCATCTCCCAAACACTGGAGAGAAAGAGGAAGTACCCCCCTACCCACCCGCGATCCCTGGCCCTGAATGCCAGCATTTCCAAATTCCTGGCCTTTGAAATGCTGTCATTCCGTCTGGTGGACACGGACAGTATTAAAAACCTGATGGCGGTGGCTGTCCCACAGTATGTGGTTCCCAGCCACCACTACTTTTCCAGGCGAGCCATCCCTTCCCTGCACAAACAAGTCGGGGACAAGATCAAGTCAGCACTGCGCAACGCCATCTGTGGCAAGGTCCACATAACCACTGATACATGGACCAGGGACGCTATATCTCGCTAACTGCACACTGGGCAAATGTAGTGGCGGGTGGGCCTGAGGCGGCTAGTCATTTGGCGCATGTCCTTCCGCCACCGAGGATTGCAGGGCATTTGTCTTTGCCTCCTGTTGCCTCCTCCTCCTACTGCGCTTCCTCCTCCTCTACCACCTCCTCATCCAGTCAGCGTAGCACCTTCACCACCAACTTCAGCACATCCAGGGGGAAACAATATGTTTGGGGGATAAACCCCACACTGTGCAGGAGCTGTGGACGGGCATTGAACAACAGACCGGTGAGTGGTTGTTGCCACTGAGCCTCAAGCCCGGCCTGGTGGTGTGCGACAATGGGCGAAATCTCGTAGCGGCTCTGGGCCTAGCCGGTTTGACGCACATCCCTTGCCTGGCGCATGTGCTGAACTTGGTGGTACAGAAATTTCTAAAAAACTACCCGGATATGTCAGAGCTGCTGCATAAAGTGCGGGCCATCTGTGCGCACTTTCGACATTCTCACCCTGCTGCTGCTCGCCTGTCTGCGCTGCAGCGGAACTTCAGCCTTTCTGCTCACCACCTCATATGCGACTTGCCCACAAGGTGGAACTCCACCTTGCACATGCTGGAGAGACTTTTCGAGCAGCAGCAGGCAATAGTGGAGTTTCAGCTGCAGCATGCACGGGTCAGTCGCTCTGCGGAACAGCACCACTTCACCACCAACGAGTGGGCTTCCATGCGAGACCTGTGTACCATATTGCTGTGTTTCAAGTACTCCACCAACATGGCCAGTGCCGATGACGCTGTTCTCAGCCTTACTATCCCACTCCTATGTCTCTTTGAAAAAACACTTCGGGCCATGATGGAAGAGGATGTGGCACAGGAGGAGGAGGAAGAGGGGTCATTTCCACGGTTATCAGGCCACTCATTCACAAGTGGCTCAGAGGGTGGGTTCCTGCACCAGCATAGGCCAGGTCAAAACTTTTCAAGCCAGGGGATAGTTCTGGAGGATGAGGAGGACGAGGAAGATGATGATGAGGAGGAGGAGGAACCGTGTTCACAGCAGGGTGGCACCCAACGCAGCTCATGGGCATCACTGGAGCGTGGCTGGGGGGATACGGAGGACACAGATGATAAACCTCCCACAGAGGACAGCTTGTCTTTGCCTCTGGGCAGCCTGGCACACATGAGCGACTTCATGCTGCAGTGCCTGCTCAACGACAGCCGAGTTGCCCACATTTTAACTTGTGCTGATTACTGGGTTGCCACCCTGCTGGATCCCTGTTACAAAGACAACGTGCCGTCCTTAATTCCCTCACTGGAGCGTGATCGGAAGATTCGTGACTACAAGCGCACTCTGGTAAACGCGCTGCTGAGGGCATTCCCAAATGACACCGGTGGCTCAGTGGAAGCACAAGGCGAAGGCAGAGGAGGAGGAGGAAAAGGTCCCCAACGCAGCTGTGGCACAGCCAGCACCTCAGAAGGCAGGGTTAGCATGGCCGAAATGTGGAAAAGCTTTGTCAGCAGCATGCCACCACAAACAGCAACACCAGCTGATAGGCAACATCTTAGCAGGAGGTAGCATTTCAGCAACATGGTGGAACAGTATGCGTGCACAAGCCTACACGTACTGACTGATGGGTCTGCCCCATTCAACTTCTGGGTCTCCAAGTTGGCCACATGGCCTGAGCTTGGCCTTTATGCCTTGGAGGGGCTGCCCTGCCTTGCAGGCAGTGTATTGTCTGAATGTGTGTTTAGCACTGCAGGGGGCGTTATCACAGACAAGCGCAGCCGCCTGTCCACAGCCAACGTGGACAAGCTAACGTTTATTAAAATGAACCAGGCATTGATCCCACAAGACTTGTCTGTACCTTGGGCAGAATAGACATTCAGACCGGCCTCACACAGCCATTAGTATACTTGTTTTTTTTTAATATGTCTCAATATTTTGGGGGCTACCCCAATTATAAAAAAAAAAAAAAAAAAAACTGTAGGCTACCTCCAAAAGTTCGGGTCACCATTGACTTCAATGGGGTTCGGAGTTCAGGGTCAAGTTCGGTGCCAAACTTTTTCACCAAGTTTGGCCGAACCCGACGAACCTGAACATCCAGCTGTCCGCTCAACTCTACTTCTAAACTTTCTGCCGTACCCCCCGCCCCCCCCCCCACATTATGACAATATCGTCAATGTACCTTTTATACATCTTAAGCTCCTCCTGATGTTTGCTGAAAATTTTTTCATGCTCCCACCTGCTGAGGAAAATATTTGCCACACTCGGTGTATATTTTGCCCCCATTGCAACCCTGTGCTGGCGGTAAAAAACACTTTCATGCCAGAAATAATTGCTGCCCATTGCCATCTTTAAAGCTTTCACAAGGAAGGCTTGCTAGTCCTCTGTTAAACTATATTTCTCCCTTAGGGCCCACTGCACTGTCTTAATAGTGTTGTCCTGATCAATGTTGGTGTATAAGGACTCTACGTCAAAAGAGGCCGCCAGGATGGTATTGCTATCCATATCCATATCCATATCTTCCAACAGATTAATAAGTTGTTTGCTGTCACGCAAATAGGTTGGATACTCCTGGGCCAGGGTTGCAGGTAGACATCCAGATATTCCCCTACACAGGAGAACACAGAGTAATTGGTCTCCCCAGAGGGTTGGACTGGTTTTTGTGCACCTTGGGGATTTGGTAAATCACTGGGGTTTTTGGAGCATCTGGCAGCAAGTTCCTATATTCTTTTTTGTTTTAGATACCTTTCTTATGTGAATTTTTTAGAACTTTTTTACATTGTGTCCTATACCTTATTAGGGGATTATGTTTGAGTTTTTCATAGTCTTATCGTGTACCAATATGTTTCATTCTTTGTAGTTTTCCTCCTTTTTTAAAACTACTATCCCCCCCGCCTTATCTGTGGGGTGGATCACTTCCTTCTTCCTTTCTTCTAGTTCTTTTATTCCTTTTAATATGTAATTTTTCTTCCTCCCATGGTTTAAATTCATAGCCTTCAGGTCTCTCTTCACTAAGGATTTGAAAGTTTCTATAAAATGATTCGATGTCCCCTTAAGGTTGAATGTGGACTTGTTTCTAAGACCACTGTGTTGGTATTTGGGGTCACCTCCAATACCTTCAGTGCCCTTATTGAGGAAATGTTTTTTAATATAAACTTTCTGTATGAATTTTTGTACATCTATATATGTATCAAATTCATCCATAAGCCTATCGGGGGCAAATTTTAAACCCAAATCTAACACCTTTAATTCGTTTTCCGTAAAGACTGTCCCACTTTAATTAAAAATCCCTTCCCCTAATTCTCTCTCTTACTTTTTCCTGCGACCTCTCCTACACCCTCTGCATCTCTTCCCCCTTCTCCCCTTTCCATGTGTGGGGGGCGGGGGGGTGGGGATGTTGCCAAGAGTTCCCCCGTCCTCCCCTGCCCCTCCCATGGTTGGGGCTCCTCCAACCATGGTGTGCCCTGTAATATGGTGGGTTCCTAGGTGGGTCCATATAGTTACCCCTGTGAAAATCCTGCCTATCAGGTCTCATATACATTTCTGTAATATAATTTCCTCCATATTCATGCTCCAATGGACGATATGGGTTTTGGTTCTGAATATTATACTGAACATTTTGATGTGGAGTGGGTGCTTGTTGTGGGCTTCTATAATTTTGATTCACAGAGTCACCTACATGTTTCATACCTTTTCCCCCTGATCTAGGTGGGGTTCTGGTACTCTGCATACTTTTGGAAGCACCCGGAGTGCGGGGGTGCCCCCCCTTAACAGTACTAATTGTCACCTCTTTTTTCATAGATGAAGCTCTAGAGTCTGTGGTGTTAGCTTCCCTCTGGTAGTCTCCTACATCTCTCTGGTATTTTTTCATCTTTTTGTGTTGGGTATCTTTATCTAATTTGTCCAAAAAATCTTTTAGTTGTTTATACCCCTCCTTATATTCAGCCGTATCCACATACAGGGCAAGCTGTTCTTTAAGATTTTTTACCATTTCTGTTATGATAACGAATTTCTTTTTCTGTCTAGATATGATTTCCAACATCCTTTTTTCACCAGATTTAAAAAATTAGTACCACTCATTTTCAATATCTTTCTCCTCCATATTATCATTGGGTGCTAGATCCCACCTTAACCTTCTAGGTGTAATATTATCCTTAATGTATTTCTCCAATGTTGAAATATCCCACCACATTCGGATTTGTTTATCCATAAAGTTTTTGAGGGATTTAAAGGTTTGTTCCATATCTTTATTAGGTAAATTTGGTCCCCCCAGAGAAGATGCTATCTACATCTATTTTCTTGTTTCCCACATGTCATACAAAAATGTCATAAATATCCCTGGCTGCATAAGCGTCACTCCTATATAAGACAAAAAATGTGTACAAATATAAACTCACTTACGCCCAACAACTGTGCTAATTAATGTGCTAATTTTAAAGTGCTAAAGTGCTGGCAGCTGCTGGTAAATTTCACCCTTCAGGTTAGGTCAAATGTAAAAAAGTAGGCAAAAACCAGCGCTACACTATCTAAACTCCTTTCAAAATACTGGGAGACAACGTGCAATCAGTGTACGTGCATACCAATTTGACTTGGTGCAGTAGACTATATTTGTTTGCACTTATTGGACTTTACTACATTTAAAATATGTGGTTGTTAAAACAAAGTAATATGAGTTTAATAGTTGGGTGAGCACAGCTCTTACCTTTTAAACGGGTTTTATATAATTATTGCACAAACCATATTGTATGTTAATGTTATGAAATATTACCTTTTCTGTTCGAACTGCAGCACTGTCATTTTCAGTAAAATTCAATGCAACATGGCAGTTGGTGTCCAGAACGCCTCCAAAAATGTAATTCTCTGCTTGGGTAAAGAACTGCACTAAGGTACAAGTCAGGTTTCAGGCATCCTGTTAGTAAAAGAAGACTTTAGCCGGCCCCATTTAAGCTCAGAACGCCCAGCAGTCAGTGCTGTCCATTCCACAGCGTATGAGTGTTCCTGAGCAACCTGATTTCCTGTTTATCTGATCCTGCGACCTGGCTTGACCTTGACCTTGTTGATTTCTGCCTGCACCGACCCCCAGCTTGCCTACGACCACTCTTCTTCCTGATCCTTTTGTACTTTGCTGCCAGCCTGTTGACGACCCTGCCTGCATCTGACGACCCCTCTGCCTGAACCCTTTGCACCGCATTGCCCGCCTGCTACCGACCCGGCCTGTACGACCATCCACTATCTGTACGAGCTTCACTGGACCATCCATATCACCACCAGGGATCCTGTCAAGCCCTTGTGCCCCCCTGTGCTCCTGGGCTCCCTGTCTGCTCTACCGGGGACTCTCAAACCAGGGCCGCAAGAGTGTTTTCTTCCTGCACAAGACAGACTCTACCACCAGGTGCGTGACACATCCTCTGCAAAAAAAAGATTTGGCAAGATACTCCATAGAGGTTAATCACGTTAATCTCCCTGTGATCAATTCATACAGATGACACACTTCACAGAATAATATGCCCAGCTAAAGTATTGTACTGCATTGGGCAGTTCAACTTACCAGTGCATTACATCGCCAGAGGCCAAGAATCACCAAACCTAAATTAGTCTATTCATGAATAGGTGCTAGAGAAATTAAATTGAATAGACTTTAGTGCTGCTGCAATTTTTCCTGAACAGAATTATCATTTTATAGAATGATTTGTTGCTTGGCTCTGTTCTTTCAATATACAAACCGTTTTAATATTTCTTAGAATGTCTCTTATTGCTTACATGTGTCGGTAAACCTCTAAATTCCATATGAACATGACTAGTTCTAATAACTATAAATCCTATAAATGACAGAACATAAGACATTTGAAATTACATGTGCTGTTTACAACTCACTGGTGGAAACGGTTGAATCCTTCAAAATGAAAAGTGTAAAGAAAATTACTTTCATCTTCTGGGGGCTACGTTGACAGGTACACTTTCTACATCTACAGTATGTCATATATAAAGAAACAGCAGAATACCGCAAACTTTACAGTATATTCAGAGGCTAGAAAGCTATTCTCTTGCCTCCAACATAGGTTATTAATGCTACTCATTACATTTAATGACCAAAAAGGAGGCTCTTGAGGTAGAAAGGAGAAAAGTCAAATTAAAGCCTAACTCCAGGTTTACTATGACTTTAAATAGTTTGTTTGGACCAACCTAGTCCAAATGAACTATTTCCTTTACTAACAGATGCACCTGCTGTCAGCATTGTATAAACTGTATGTAGCATCAGCTACATACAGTAAACAGTGCTGTATTCCGGCAGCAGGATGGGGACTTAACATCCCGTTCCCGGAACAGAATCTATTTGCTTCCTTAAGAAGCTTTGTATTTTATGAATGAATACAAGACTTTCTCTGGTTGGCTGGAGTAGAGATTGTGACGGGTGCTTGAGTAAGCATGATAGGTTAACTGTGAAGCTTTAATATGACTTCTATGAAATTTCCTGTATATGGCCACTTTTGGAGGTACTGAATGATGATTTCATAATTAACATTAGCCTTTATAAGGGGAACGCCTGCAAACCACCAGTGTCTTGATGAAGCTACGCATTTATGTTAGCAAAACTAGCTGACATCATATCCCACATCATGTGACGCCATCTGGGCCATGCACCCCTGCTGTTGTTCGAGCTTTGGCATGTGAGCACAGCCACTGCATCTACATATTGATGGGATGGCACATAGCAATATGCCTGAACATTGAGCAGTGTGGAAGCTGGGATGCTATATTGCTGGACAGGCTGCTGAGTCCTTGCTGCTGGATGGTATTGTGGAGGGTGAATGTGACCAAGCCCATGATACTTGTGCCTGCCGTGCTGTGGGCTGCTGGTTTGGGTCTGTATGTAATCTGGACACCTGACACCTTTCCTAGCAGCTTCATACATCTGGAAATGTCCCCTTGGCCTGCTTCCTTGTCATCTGGATGTAGCCATGACAAATCACTTTGCTATTGTGTGCTTTTGAACTTGGCTGTGCTGTGATGTATGTGCCTGCCTGTTGCCTGCCTGTTGCTAGACTGCAAGCTGCTTTGTCATTGTGGACTACTGCTTGAGGCTATACTATGGTGAACTGTCTGCTTGCTGCTTCATGCTTTCTTGCCTGTGCTTACAATCTCCTTAGACACGCAAGGGGACGACTTTGCTTCTGCTTCAGCTCATCTTATTGATTATATGTTTTGCCAAAAGTGTGAAGGGCTCACAGAAAACATAACACTCAACATCACTGTAACTCAGTTGGTTTCCCCAGCTATGGGATGGAATGTGCTCTACTTAGCTGTGCCATGATTTAGACCCAGACAGTGATGATTATTAGGAAGCAGTTTGTGTACCACCATATTTATACTCGAGCTGGCAAGGTTTACATACCCTATGGACAAGGGCATCACCAGGGGGTGGCTATTGGAGCTACAGCCCCCAATCTGGTGTCCATAGCCCCGAGTTTCTTACCGGGTGCAGCATGAGTAAAAAGAAAGGCCCCTCTGTGGCAGCAGTAGCCGCATTTGACTTTCTGTGTGATCTGTCCAGCTCAGCGTCGCCCACTGCACAGTCATCCAAACTTCCCAACTGTCCCTGATTGAGTCCCGGATCACTCGCGGCATGTGTTAGGTGTCTAGGTTCCCGCACGCCGCGGGCAACACTGTGAATGGCAGCCGCCAGCTGGCATCTCTCCTCGCCGGTTCGGCTGCCTCTGACATACAGACGCACGCACAGTGAAGAGTAGAGCGCACTGAGATCACTCCTTTCGCCTCCTGCTGTGATGTTTTGTTTTCTTGTACAGACGAGGAGGCGGGGAGCATGCACTCCACTCTGCCAGAACCACAATCTGTCTCTGTGTAAGTGACGCCTGCAGAGCAGGAGGGGCCTCTTGTTCATGATGGAAATCTCTGCTCACTGATTGCTGGACTCAGGAGGAGTCAGCCTGCTGCCAGCCTGAAGGTATCTCGATGGGGGACCCATGTGACCGGGGGAAGGGCAGCCATTAGGGAGAGTAAAGGGGGATAGACAAAGGGGGATTTTGGTTTTGTACCTTGCCCTACTGACCCTTGATCCTCCGACCTGAACCCTGTACCCTGCCCTACTGACCCCTGATTCTCCATACTGACTCCTGTACCCTGCCATACTGACCTCTGGTCCTCTGTCCTGACCCCTGTACCCTGCTATACTGACCTCTGGTCCTCCGTCCTGACCCCTGTACCCTGCCATACTGACCTCTGGTCCTCCGTCCTGACCCCTGTACCCTGCCCTACTGACCCCATGTCTTCTGTCCTGATGACCCCTGTACGCTACCCTACTGACCCCTAGTCCTCCATCCTGACCCTTGTACCCTGCCATACTGACCTCTGATCCTCTGTCCTGACCCCTGTACCCTGACATACTGACCTCTGGTCCTCTGCCCTGACCTCTGTACCCTGATCGACTGACCCCTGGTCCTCCATCCTGACCCCTGTACCCTGCCATACTGATCCCCTGTCTTTTGTCCTGCTGACCCTTGTATGTTACCCTACTGACCCCTGGTCCTCCATTCTGACCCCCTGCCATACTGACCTCTGGTCCTCCGTCCTGACCCCCCAGCCTTGTACCCTGCCCTTCTGACCCCCTGTCTTCTGTCCTGCTGACCCCCTGTATGCTACCCTACTGACCCCTGTATCCTGCCCTACTAACCCCCTGTCTTCTGTCTGGCTGACCCCTGTACCCTGCCATACTGACCCCCGGTCCTCCATCCTGACCCCTGTACCATGCCCTACCGACCCCCTGTCTTCTGTCCTGCTGACTCCTATACACTACCCTACTGTATATTGCTCTGTATAATGTTCTAGATTTCTCTGGATTTTTTTCTTTTGCTGTATAATGATCTGTATATTGCCATGGATTTCTCAGGATTTTTTTTTTTTTTTTTTTGCAGTATATTGCTCTCTCCTCCCTCCCCCCCCCCCCCCCTTCCCTTCCCCAGAGGAATACCAGTTCTACAATTTTAGGCCTGGGGTCATGTCACCAACGGCTTGATTAGAGAGTGCATTGTTTAGATGGGGGAGCTTCAGGCATGGTGAAGGCAAAATTGGTGAAGTGGTGGGCTCTTCCACTAGGCTGCCATCCTGATTGAAATAACAGCGTAAGCTGTGGTCAGCACATTAAAAGCATCAGGGGCGAGAGGGAAAAAAGCAAGCTAGATCATGGTCTACCAATCAAATACGATTAGGTGATTGGTAGATCGCATACTTGTCCTTGCTTTGCTGACCCATAACTGTCAGAGCTGCACAGGAAATCCGTGAGTGATGGGAACCTGTCAAAAGTCGACAAAGGCATTCCCTGCCCCTGCAGCATGCCCTCTGCTTAGATGTGGCTGTGGGAAGCTTCTGGGCGAGGCTGCGATGATGGGCACTGGCTAGGCAGCACAGATGGGCACAAATAAGGCTGCACTGATGGGCATTGATCATGCTGCATTGATGGGCATTGGTGAAACTGCACTGATGGGCACTGATCAGGCTGCATTGAAGGCCATTGGTGAGGCTGAGCTGATCACTGATGGCCACTGATGAGGCTGCACTGATCGGCACAGGTGTATCAAATTTACCTTCGGGCTGAAGCTCCTGGTCTTTTTCCTACCTAGCAATGCCCCTGCCTATGGATGTAATTTATATATGTGGTTTTGATACACTGATATATACACACAGCAGTTTTGAGCTGTTCATCCATTGAAAATATGACGTCCAGACATCTTGTGGTCATTGTTTTTTAATATTATACTCAAGATTTGTATTTAAGCTGTAAATAAGGTACTGGATATATTTACATCTTATACATCTTGAAATGATATAGGTGTTTTTTGTCCTCCTTGACAATTTTAAATTAACAAATACATGTTAAATTGTATTATTTAAAGTGATACTAAAGTCTAGTTATACTTACCTGCTCCGTTTAATGGTTTTGGGGCTGCTGCACACAGATTTTTATCTTAATGTATAGAATGCATTAAGATAGAAAAACTTCTGCCTTTACAACCACTTCAAGCCACGTTTTTCATTTAGAGAGGAAGTAAACTCCCTTTGTTTTGTTTGTACCTATAGGCAAGCCTATAATAAGGCTTACCTACAAGTACTATAAATATCTCCTAAACTTGCACCGTTTAGGAGATATTTACTGTACTCCCTGCCGATTACTTCATCGCTGCATGCACTCTGAAGGAACGGCCGCCCGTGACATTTCTTCAGAGCCATGTGACGTGACCGGCAGCTCCTGTGTGCATGCTTGGGAATGACGTCATTATAGCTCTGGCCACTCACAGTGCTGGAGCTCAAGAACCTGGAAGAAACACTAGGGAAGATGTCAGCCGTGTGTGGGCGCAGCTGCGGGGGCTTTGTAAGTGTTTAATTTCATACTTTTTTGTTTGTTTTTGTAGGTGTTTAAAACCTCTTTAGGTAACTGCTAATTACCCCCCTCAGCTACAGTGTCGGAACCTCTTTTTTGTTGTATGCTTATTGGTTACCATGACAACACTGAACAAGTGAGCTGGCCTTATACTTAAAATCGTGAACCCCCATCTTTTCTGTTTGCCCTATCGGTCCCCCTAACATTCAGACCCCAGGTCAGTCCTTCCTTAACCACTTGCCATCCAGCCACAGCAATTGCACTGCGGCAGGTTGGCATGGCTGCGCAAATCACTGTCATTGCATGTTGGCCGTTTTCAGAGCTATAGGGGACACACGCGCACGGTGCGCATCCGACATCCACCGGCTACCCCTGATAGCTCCTCAGAGAGACAGAGCGGGAATCTGTCAATGTAAAAAACAGATCTCCGTTCTGTCAGGGAAGTAGAGAGAGATCTGCTGTTCCAAGTAATCCGTAACAGTGATCTATCTCCACTCCTAGTCAGTCCACTCCCTCCACAGTTAGAAACACCTCCCTAGGGAACACTTAACCCCTTGATCGCCCCCTAGTGTTAACGCCTTCTCTGTCAGTGACATTTATACAGTAATCAGTGGCTATTTTTAGCTCTGATCGCTGTATAAATGTCAATGGTCCCAAAAAAGTGTCAAAAGTGTCCGATCTGTCTGCCGTAATATTGCAGTCCTGCTAAAAATCGCAGATCGTCGCAATTACTAATAGAAAAAATAAATAATAAAAATGCCATAAATCTATCCCCTATTTTGTAGATGCTATAACTTTTGCGCAAACCAAGCTTATTGCGATTTTTTTCACCAAAAATATGTAGAAGAATGCATATTGGCCTAAACTGATGAATACATTTTTTTTTGGGATATTTCTAGCAAAAAGTAAAAAATAGTGCGTTTATTTTCAAAATTGTCGCTCTTATTTTGTTTATAGTGCAAAAAATAAAAACTGAAGAGGTGATAAAATACCACCAAAAGAAAGCTCTATTTGTGGGAAAAAAAGGACATACATTTTGTTTGGGTACAGTGTCGCACGACCGCGCAATTGTCAGTTAAAGTGACGCAGTGCCATATCGCAAAAAATGGCTTGGTCAGGAAGTGGGTAGATCCTTCCAGGGCTGAAGTGGTTAACATTCATATCTCAGTCCTTCTTCAGATCCCAGGTCAGTCCCCCTGAACATTCAGACCCTGGATCAATCCCCCTTAACCTTCAGACCCCAGATAACCCCCCCTTTAACATTCAGATCCCAGATCAACCCCCCTTATCATTCAGGCCCAACATCAGTCCTCCCTTAGCAATCATACCTCAGATCAGCCTTTCTTCAGATCCTAGATCTTTCCCCCCTTAAACTACCATTAAAACCTCACATTGGCTAAGCTATCACCCTCTTCTCACCAGGACTGGTATGGACCGCTCGGATCCAATTTACGGAAACTACTTGTTAGGTGAACCAGTACTCACTGTAGGCCATGGTTACAACTGCATCCTTCATGACCTGTCGGATATAGGACCCCTTCCCCCTCTTCTCCTCCCTCCCCTTCTACTGATTATGATCCATCTGGTTGTCCCTCTGGTTGAATGTCATATTTTTCTTGTACCATGTTGTATTTTATGAGTCTTAATAGTTGCTCAATGGTTGAAAATGTAAAAAATGTTAAATCTCTTCGAGTCATTATCATGACTCTGAGCACTTCTATGTCTTGTTTTTTCTGTTTATATATCTCAATAAATTCTTTTGAAAAAAAAACTCACATTAGCACCCCTAAATTCCCCTTCAGATTCCAAATAATCCCATACCAAAGTTTGTGCCATGAATGGGAGTCTATGTTGTAAGAATGCTCTGCTCTGAGGTGAATCTGCTTTTAATAGTTTCCTGAAGGGAATTGTGAGGTTTACTCCCAATACAGCATGATGTAATGTACCCAGTATAAGGAAACCCTCTAATTCCTGATTGGGACATCACTTATGGAAGTACTTAGAGACACTACCTGGGTGGCTGTTCTGATGCGGTGCGACAAGCGCTAGATGTTTGGGGGCTTACGGGTTTGGGACCGCTGGCAGATCCCATCGGTCTTTTTACAGATAATCTTCTGAGGGATAAATTCCACCATTCCCCCTTCCTTTCACGTTATGCCATATTTCCTTTTGAGACTTTTCTTTAACCAAATTTTACAATGAAATACTGGGCTACCCTTTTGAAATCAATTTTGGTCACTACAGGCTGCCTACTTTGACCGTATTTGTCCACCCGATAGAGATACAACAGTTATTCCCCTCCTCTTATTACATCTGAGGGTGTTGGATTCGAGCCATTGGCGATTGAAGTACAACAATGCCTCCATCCAGAGAGGAACGTCGTTTTTAATAATACAACAATATGCCATAATTAGAGTTGAGCGAACCTCTGGAAGTTCGGGTTCTGCTGGTCCGTCCGAACTTCGGGACAAAGTCCGGGTCCGGGTCCGGACGGAACCCGAATGATCGCACGAACAACGAACCCCATTGAAATCAATGGGGACCCGAACTTTTATGCACAAAAATGGCTGTAACAAAGTCCTGGAAAGCCCTAGAGGGCTGCAAAAGGAAGTAAAATGGGGGTAAGGGTAGGGCAAGTGCCCTACAAAAAAATGGGGACAGGGAAATAACTTTAAATATTTTTAAAAAAATAAAAACATAAAAAAAGCAAAAATGGAGGTGAATGTGGATCATCTTCAAACTGTGTCTGAAAAGTATTAATTAATGGTAGAAGCCATATAACTGTTCTAAAATCATCTTCAAACTAGGGCAAGTGCCCTACAAATAAATGGGGATAGGGAAAATAAATTAAAATCAAGTAAAAAAACGGGAAGGGGGTGGATGTGGAGTAGGAGCCTAGAGGTTGACTAGGCCGTGA
>BLSH010444339.1:36129-58383 GCA_018402905.1 Glandirana rugosa
CCCCCCCCCCACAGTAAGAACACACCCAGGGAACACAGTTAACCCCTAGCTCTCCCCCTGCAGGTTAACTCCTTCACTGCCAATGACATTTATACAGTAATCAGTGGACGTTTAAATTTCTGATCGGTGAATAAATGTCATTGGTCCCAAAAAAGTGTCAAAAATGTCCGACATATCCGCTGAAATATCGCATTACTGCTAAAAATCGCAGATCGCCGCCATTACTAGTAAAAAATAAAAAAATAAAAATAAAAACCCCCAGAAATTAATTCTCATCATCCGTAAACGCGGGCACTTTTGCGCAAACCAATCAAACGCAGATTGCGTTTTTTTTTTTTTTTTTTATTTGAATTTTAGCAAAAAGTAAGAAATTTGGGTTTTTTGCAAAATGGTCGCTCTTTTGTTTATAGCGGCGAACATAAATGACGCAGAGGCGATCAAATACCACCAAAAGAAAGCTCTATTTGTGGGGAAAAAAAGGACGCAAATTTTGTTTGGGTGCAAAGTTGCACGACCACGCAATTGTCAGTTAAAGCGACGCATCGCCGAATCGCTAAAAGTGCTCTGGTCCTAAAGCTGGAAAACCTTCCGGTTGGTAAGTGGTTAATGATGCTGTAGGCCTCTTGGCAGCCTCCCTGACCAGTTTTCTTCTTGTATTTTCATCAATTTTGGAGGGATGTCCAGTTTTTGGTACTGTCACTGTTGTGCCATATTTTCTCCACTTGATGATGGCTGTCTTTACTGTGTTCCATGGTATATTTAATGCCTTGAAAATTCTTTTGTACCCTTCTCCTGACTGATACCTTTTTAACAAAAAGATCCCTCTGATTTGGAAGCTCTCTGCGGACCATGGCTTTTGCTGTAGGATGTAATTAAGAAAATGTCAGGAAATATCTACTAGAACAGCTGAACTTTAGTCCTGTGTGAATGGAAAACGACAAGGTCTGGCAACCTTTGCGGCTGTTGGCTTGCAGTTTTCAATGAACTACCACGGCGCTGTGATACATTGACAGATGTGCAGGAGACCTGTATGGCATCAGCAATCTGCTGTTCACCGATGCAATGCTTTACAGGCTCCCAAAACAAAAATAATATATGCATATCTTTATTGAAAGAAGAAAAAAAAAATGAGCATTTATTGTCAGAAGGTGATCTTATACTTTTAAGTTAACACCCCAAAACTGTTCCCAAAACGCAGTGTGATTTTTGAGGTGTGAGCTCCCATGCACCCCGTTTCAGGTGGGGGGGAGGGGAGGGTCTTGCGCCTTTTTTGTGCTGTTTGGACCCTACAAAGAAATGGCTCAAATCGCACCACACACTGTATGTGATTTGAATAGGAATGCAGTGCGAATTTACTTTCCGACTTGCATGCGTCTTCCTGCACCACATATATGTGAACCCAGCCTAAAAGATTATATGCAGCACCTCAGGGTCTTGCACATGCCGCATTAGAAGTTATACCCCATGTTGCATTTGGTGGACAGTACTACTACCAAAAATGACCAATTCAGGGTAGTGGGGTTGCATAAAGACTGCTGTTGTGGCACAGTATTCACACATAAAATCCCTGTTTGTGTTTATAAAAAAAAAAAAAAAGCTGTCAGATGACAGTATCGCCTTCTGGCAGCTGCTTCTCTACCACCTTCTCAAAAACCATCCACGAGGGATGATAACTGCCGCAGGTGTCAACAAGTGTTTACTTTGTACTTGTAAGGCTTGGCTCACACTTGTCGACGGAACGCTTTTCATAGTGTGGCTTAGCTGCTGTCAGGCATTCAGGAGGCGATCCTGCCCTCGTATAACTGCCTGTGTTTTTGCTGAATGACCATTTTAAAAGGCACTAATGTACCACAAATGCAAGACAAGTGTTTGGCTTGTAGCTCAGGCATGGCCCATGGACTTGAATGGGTAAATTCGACAAGCGCTGCCACCTGTCAACTTGATTTGTTGTGTTACATTTGCCACAACGCAAAGCATCCCAGCCATGACATGAACAGTTTCCTCTAGCTTTATGGTAGGTATTGGGTGGTCAAGGGACAGTATTTGATATTTCTGAAAGCAATTTACCACTATGCTGTGGTTTCCCTTTTTTTTTTTTTTTTTTTTTTAATTTCAACAGGTTCCGGACCGCCTTGCGTACACTAACTGCTGCAGAGTGGCTGGATAGCGCGAATTGCCGTCTATAAATGGCTGCTCCCTCTCGTGCCCGCCACACTCTCCAGCAGTATGGCCGTAAGTCAGGCAGGCTATATGTCCGCTGGCGAGCCGAGATTGCCTGGCACAGAAGAAAAACAGGGAACCGCCGCTGTAAACATGGCCATTCTCCGCTCTCAGGCAGCATGTAAGAGATTACTGATCCCTGTCACTCGGATCAGTTAAATTTCTTATGCCCCTGGCAGCCCAGCCCCCTCGGTTTGAACACGCCTAGGGAACACAGTTAACCCCTAGATCGCCCCCCTGCAGGCTAACCCCTTCACTGCCAAAGACATTTACACAATAAGTGGATATTTAAATTTCTGATCGCTATATAAATGCCATTGGTCCTAAAAAGTGTCAAAAAGGTCCGACATGACCGCTGCAATATCGTAGTCCTGATGAACATCGCAGATCGCCGCCATTACTAGTAAAAAAAAAAAAAAATGGTAAAAACACCATAAATGAATTCTCATGGTTTGTAAACGCGGTAACTTTTGTGCAAACCAATCAATAAACGCAGGTCGCTTTTTTTTTTTTTTTTTTTTCCCACCAACCGATATGAGTAAACATATGTATTGGCCAAAACTGATGAATACTTTTTTTTTTTTTTTTTTTCTCTTTCATTCGTCGACCGGCACAGCTACTCTTAGGACTAAGTGGGTTATACTGCCCTCTTCAGGAGTTTACTAGGCAGAACAGGCAGTTCTAACAGCAAAAAACAACAGTAACAGACACGGCCCCTCCCAGGGGGCAGTTCCCACTGGCAGATAACCCCACATCCAGCTCTGCTAGCTCAGTTTTCTCTGCCTAGTGCAAGGAGTTAGACTTGGGCTCCCTGTTGGGATCTGTGGTACCTCTCTGGTCTCTTAGACCGGATGCTTCGCGCTGGGTCGACTGCGACAAACCCCAACCGGACAGGAGACAGCCTCAAAGATGAAGACTTCAATCAGGCAGCAGGCTGGGTCTTGGATCCAGGTACTCTCCCCAGCCAGCCATCACGCGTTAGACCGGATGCTTCGCGCTGAGTCGACCGCGACAAACCCCGACCGGACGGGGTGGCCCTGCAGGTTAAATGCCCCGCCATCGCACGCAATGCGCCCAGGGCCGACAGGTCCCTCCGGCCTAGCCGGGAGAGTGTAATCTGTCTTGGGTGGGATCCCCCGCACCGCCCGACTAGATGAGGTAAGTACGCCCCACCTCCCCTTTGGGGGCCCGGTGGGTGGTCCCCCCCCCCCCCCGTTTCTCGCTCGTGCCCCTCCCCCGGGGCTCCCAGGGTGTATGGGCCCTAGTGGTTCCCCCTCCACCTCACCCCCTGAACCCCCCCCCCCCCCCTTGCGCCTCGGGATCGTCGGCGGCCATTTTGCCGACGCCCGGTCGCCGTTTTCTTGTAGCCGGCCGCATTTATATGCATGGGATCGTTCTGCGGCCAATTTGGCGTAGCCGCGGTGCTGTTACATGAGGTTTTGGCCTCTAGTGTGCATCTGTGGCCATTTTCCTGTGGTTTCTACACATGAAAGGCCTGTGTGTACTGAGGGGGCGGTCCTGGCCGTTTCTGGCACCGCTTTACCCCCCCAACACGGCGTTCATCTCCCTGGCGGCGGTGGCTCTGTGCACAGTGGCAGTGTGGACAGCAGGAGTGGTGAAGGCAGCGACAGGCGGCTCTTTGGTCGGGTGGTAAATCCCCCTGGGGTGCCCTCTGTGACAAGTCTTGCGCAGCTGTGGGGTGGGGGATGCAGTGGTCTCCTGGCAATAGGCCTTTTTTTCTGGGGCGGCCAAGGTGGGTGCTTCCCCACCAGACCTTGGTGCCTGCAGCCAGCGTTTCAGGGGCCCCTTCCCTTGTAGACGCCATGCCCACGGTTCTGGAGACGTTGGTCTCCCGGGTAGAGTCGCTGTTGAAGTACTTGGACCCCGTGGGGGGCTCCTCCGTTGCGGGGACCCCCCTTGAGCTGTCAGACGGCGAGATCCCAGACGCCCCTGATAGCGAGGATCAGTCTGAGGCGTCCGCTGCTGCGCTCGAGAAGGCTCTTGTAGACTATCTGATCACCTCAGTGAGTGAGACCCTGCAACTGGAAGAAGCAGCGGGACCCTCTCATGGGGGGGGGGGGGCAGGGGGGTTGCCCGTCACCTTTGGGTCACATGGTGGACCAGGCCCGGCGGCCAAGATTTTTTTTTTTTTTTTTTTTTTTTCCGTAATGTGGTTGTTTGTTTTATAGGGACTGGGCTCGTCCCCTGAGCTCCCTCCCCATTCTGAAGCGTTTTGCTGTGCGTTATCCCTTTTGAGGTTGGCTTATTGAAGAAGTGGGCATCAGCTCCCGTGGTTCCCGTGTCCCGTCTGAGTAGGGCAACCACCATCCTGGTGGAAGGCACGTCGTCCTTTAAGGACCCGGCTGACAGGAAGGCTGAAGCTTGCATCAGATCCCGATTTGTTCTAACTGGGTCTGCCATACAGCCCATTGTGGCCTCTGCACTGGTGTGGCAAACGCGCACAGTGTGGGCGAAGCTGCTACACAGCAAGTTGTGCAAGACGCAGGCGTCTCCTGAGTATGTGGATCTTGCAGATAGCATGATCCCAAGGGGCTCAGTATCTGTGCGACGCAGCCCTGGACGCGGTCCCCCTGATATCAGCGGTCTTGGTGAAGGCCCTGGCGGACTTGCCTTTCCGGGGGGGGGGGGGGGGGCGGCTGTTCGGTGACCCCCTTGGATGAGATGATCAAAGATCGCACAGGAGGGATGGGCACCTCTCTCCCGGAGTCTAGGAGGAGTTCGGACTCCCGTTGCCAACAGGGCCCCTCCTTGGTGGCCTTTTCGTCCCTTCCATTCCTCGGGCAAGGGTTCACTGTCCACTAAGGCCCCCGCGGGTGGTCAGAAGCGTCCCTGGCCGTGTAAGCGCCTCAAGCCAGAGGACAAGGCTACTCCACATGAAGGTTTGCCCTGCCCGGTGTTCGGGTGGGGGGACGTCTCCTGGGATTTGCAGACAGGTGGTCCTCTCGGTCCGCTGGGTTAAGGGGTGATTGTTCCCATTCCACGGGCGGAACTTTCCCAAGGGTTTTATTCCAACCTTTTTGTGGTTCCGAAGGACTGGGTTCGTCCCATCCTGGACGTGAAGTACCTCAACATGTTTGTGTGGGTCCGCCGGTTTCGGATGGAGTCGGTCCGCTCGGTAGTGGCGGCCTCTGAACCAGGGCGATTTCCTGACCTCCGACATCAAGGATGCGTACCTGCATGTTCCCATCTGCGCCCGGCACCAGCGCTTCCCGCGCTTTGCGGTTGGGGAGGATGACGACCAGTTTGTGGCCCTCCCGTTTTGCCTGGCATCATCGCCTTGGGTTTTCACCAAACTACCGGCCCTGGTTCTGGCTCTGCTGAGGCAGAGGGGCATTGCGGTGGTGGTGTATCTGGACGACCACCTCCTGCGAGCGGAGTTGGCTCCAGCGCTCAGGGACAATGTGACGAGCACCCTGCACTCTCTGCAGGAGTTCGGATGGGTGATCAACCTCTCGAAGTCTGTTCTGATTCAGTCTTACCGCCTGGAATATCTGGTGCTGATCCTGGATGCAGCCCAGGCGAAGTGTGTGTGTGTGTGTGGTGTGTTTTTTTTTTTTTTTTCCAACCAAGCGGCGGATGCTTCAGTCGGCGATTAGGTCCCTGTTGTCCCAGTAATGGGGTCCTGGGCCTAATAGTAGCCTCTTTCGAGGCGGTCCCTTATGCTCAGTATCACACCTGGGTACTGCATCGGGAGATCCTCCTGAGAGGGGACGGGCCACCATCTTCCCTGGATCGGGTGGTCAGGATGGACCACCAAGTAAGGGCCTCGCTGTTCTGGTGGCTGCAGTCCCTGGCTCTCGGTCGGGGAATACCTTCCTCCCTCTTCACTGGTCAGTGATCACGATGGACGACAGGCTGGGGTGGAGTCCTGGGGCTGCTCTCAGCCCAGGGACGGTGGTCTCCGGAGGAGTCTCCTCTCCCGATCAATGTGCTGGAATTGCAGGCGATTTGGTGCTGCCTTTCCCATTAGACGTAGAGACTACACGGATGCCCTGTCCAGATTTGGTTGGACGATGCCACGGCTGTGGCATACGTGAACCACCAGAGCGGGACGAGAAGCTCGGCTGTGGCCTCGGAGGTAGCTCCCATCCTGCGGTGGGCAAAAAGCCATGTTCCGGCAATCTCTGCCATCCACATACTGGGCATAGAAAATTGGCAGGCGGACTATCTCATTCGTCAGCGCCTGGACCAGGGAGAGTGGTCCCTGTACCCGTATGTGTTTCATCAGGTCTGTCTGAGATGGGGCGTCCCGGACGTGGACTTACTAGCGTCCCGTCTCAATCGGAAGGTGCGGACCTTCGTGAGCAGGACACGGGACCCCTTAGCGGTCACGGCAGATCCTCTTGTAGCTCCGTGGGCTCGCTGTCGGCTCATCTATGCCTTCCTCCTCCTGAAACTGCTTCAGCGCTTTCTGCGCAGAATAGAAGCGGAGGCTATCCCGACCATTCTGGTAGCTACGGGTTAGCCTTGGTACGCAGATGTGGTACGGATGGTGGTGGACGTTCCCTGGTGGCTCCCGCTTTGTGAGGATCTTCTGTCCCAGGGACCCATCCTGCACCCTGCTTTACCCTCTCTGGCTTTAACGGCCTGGCTATTGAATCCCAGGTGTTGAGGGATCGAGGGGTCTCAGACTCGGTGATTCCTACCATGTTGAGGGCTTGTAAGGCCACTTCACGTACGATTTACCACCGCACCTGGAAGGCTTACATCGCCTGTTGCGAAGCTCGGGGGGAACCCTCATTCCTTTTCGGTGTCTCGGGTTCTGGCCTTCCTGTAGAAGGACTTCGGCCAGAAACTGGCGTTAAGCACTATCAAGGTTCAGGTTTCTGCTCTGGCGATTTTTTTTTTTTTTTTTTTTTTTTTTTTTTTTTTTTTTTTCCCAGCGTCCTTTGGTGACGCATTCATTGATTCGTACTTTTCATGCAGGGGGTTCGGCATGGAGTCCGTATTGGACAAAACCACAGGCCAAGAGTAAAGGATTCCCCCAGGCCAAAAACAAACTGGGGAAGACTCCTTTTGCATCAGCCCAGGAAGTTTGAGAAACAAGGGGCGAAAAACGCTGGCAACCAAGTTGGGGACAAAACAAAAAGGGGAAGGGAGATTTTATCCTTAAAGTGGATGTAAACCCGAGAAAAAAAAAAAAAATTCTGTCTGGTAGCGTATAGCATGTCTTGTCATGTCATCTGTACCCAGTCTTGCCATAAAGAGTTAATCTAACTGTGAGTAATGACCTTATTTTTATTTCAAGAAAAAGTCCAACTAACAGGGAAATGCAGACTTGTCAGCCCCATGCTCTGAGAGTGACAAGCAATTTTCTTATCTCCTTCACAGAGCAGAAAAAGATCTACACTCCCCTCTCCCCCCTCAATCTCTCAGTATAGAGCTGGATGGGAAGTCTTGTGACATCACAACTCCACCCACTGATTTCCAGTTAACAGAGCCACCCATGGATTTCAGTGTTTTACACAGCTACAAGTGCTTACAGGAAGGACATTTGCAAGGTAGGGATACATGCAGGAGGTTTGCATGTTTAATATACATTAATACTGTGCCATTAGCTTATACAGGGTGGTGGGTTTACAACCACTTTAAACCCTCACCCAAAAGAACAAAACACAATGACGGACGCCATGTGGGGGGCAGGCTAGCAGCCTTCTCGCAGGCATGGAGAGAAGCCACAAGAAACAAATTCGTACTACGCACAAAAACAGAAGGCTATGCAATATAATTCTCCAGTCACCCCCTCTACAAAGTACAGTGAACACGCTGCCAAGGAATAAAATGAAGCTGTAGTCTTTCTGGAGTCTCTGGAAAACCTCATGATGCGGAGTGGTTTGCCATGTTCCCCAAGGGGAAGAAGGAACAGGAGTCTACTCACTTGTTTCCAAGGAAGAAACACTCAGGCAGGCTAAGGCTTATTCTAAACCTCAAGGACCTCAACAAGAACATAACCTACAAGAAATTCAGAATTGAATCCATTTACTCTGTCAGAAATATTCTTTTGACAGGAGTGTTGATGGCCACGATAGATCTTCAGGATGCATATCTACATGTGCCCATAAAGAGGCCATCAGAAATACCTGAGATTCGCAAACCAGGGGCCAGCAGCCACTCTGCATCTGCAGTACACCTCCCTGTCTTTTGGCATCTCCTCAGCGCCAAGAATATTTTCAAAAATCATGGCAGAAGAGATCGAAGACTGCAAGGCATAGGGGTGATTCCGTACCTGGATGATCTGCTTTTCTTTGCAGACTCGGCAGCAACCCTGGAAAACGACCTCCAGGCAAGCATGACTTGCTTACAGAATATAGGGTGTTTGATGAACACTGAAAAATCGCAACTTCAAGCCAAAGGGTAATTTACTTGGGCTATGTACTAGACTCGAGAGGCCAAAATTTTCTTAACGGAAGAAAAAAAAAGGAAAGATCACGGAGGCCATAGCATCCCTCCAGAGGGCCAAATGTATGTCCATCAGACAAGGGTTGGCAGTGCTAGGACTGTTGGCCTCAATACCAGCCATCACTTGGGCACATTCATATGAGGCCACTACAGAACTATATTCTGACCCAGTCGGACCATAATCTATTTTCTCTTGAAAAGATCATGCCGGTTCCCCGAATGGTCAAGGAATCCTTTCAATGGTGACTCAAGCCGCTTCGCTATATCGAGGGGCGCAAATGGGCAGAGAACAATCCAGCTCAGATCACTACGGATGACCGCACTCTAGGGTGGGGAGCGCACATGGGGGACCTCTGCACAAGGGAAGTAGAACTCCAAAATGTCTTGGGCCTCATCTAATATGAGGGAACTAAAAGCAGTGGAAGAAGCACTGAGAGCGTTCCAATCGGCCATTCAAGGCAAAGACGTCTGCGTTCAGTCGGACAACGCCACAACAGTGGCATATTTAAACAGACAAGGGAGTACAAGATCCCAGCAACGAATCTCGGCCATCCACCTGAGGGGTACAGACCATACCCTAGCAGATTTTCTGAGCAGGAGGACAATAAAACTGTCGCTTGGTGTAATGTCCATTCTGTCTCTCGTGGATCAGAGATCTGGGGGTTACCTGAAATGGATCTGTTCGCCTCCAAAGGCAAACGTGAAGATCCCGGATTTTTTTTTTTTTTTTTTCTCGCTGGATCCCTGAGACTGCAGCAGCAGGGTAGATGCGTTCAGTCAAGACTGGAGTTTCCGACTGGGCTATGCGTTCCCACCAACTGCCCTGCTACCAAGGGTGATACAAAAGATAAAAAAGGCAACAGTAATACTCATTGCACCTGAGCTATGATTAAGCATCAGATATAGACGTGAAACGCGTCAGCATTTGTACCTGGGGTTTGTCCCCCAATATGCTCTGCTTGTATTTCATTTGATTTTACCAATAAACGGCAATTTTTGGAGTGCGGCTGTCTGAAGAACTTTTTCTCAGTATCTCCTGTATCATGGCGGAGCCTGCACCCTATGGAAGCGGTCACATCTGTGGAGTGAAGCCGTGGCTTTGAGCGGGTATTGTCTTCCCTTCAACTCATTGCACCTTACTGGCCTCAGAGAGCGTGGTTCAGCCATTTGAGAAACCTCATCAGGAAACCACACAACGCTTCCCGACTGTCAAACACCCAGACCACAAAATCTTCAAGCTTTCGGCTTGGTTCCTGAGAGGGTGAGACTATGAGCAAAAGGGCTGTCAAACCGGGTGATTGACACCATCTTGGCCAGTAGGAAACCAGTGACTATGGACATCTATGAAAAAGTAAAAGAAATGTACTTCCTGGTACAAGGAAAAACAGATGAGATTCCGGTAAGGAATTCACCCCAGCTATTCTGGACTTTTTTCAGGAAGGAGCGGATTAAAACATAGCTCCAAACAGCTTGAAGGTACAAGTGGCAGCGATTTCCTCTTTTTTACGGATAGCAGACTAGCGGAGGACCCACTCATCAAGAGGTTCCTAATCTCGCTTAAAAGATCCAGGCCAGTAGAACCCCTTCATGGGACTTGTCCACAGTGCTCAAAGGGTTCCTTTCCCGACCCTTCGAGCCAATGGAGGAAGAATCTATGGACACACACCTCACACTAAAAATGACAACCCTAGTAGCCCTAGTATCGGCCAGGAGATGCAGGCGTTGTCAATGATGGAACCTTACTGTGAGATCCACATAGAAAAAATGGTACTCTCTCCAGACCCAGCATTCTTCCTGAAAGTAGCATCAAGGTTCCACAGAACGCAAAAGGTGATAATTCCGTCTTTACCTACGTCCATGAGCAGTGAGAAAAGGGAGACCTACAATAAACTGGATATAAGGAAAATACTGATCTTCATATTTTGGAAGAACGAAGAACTGGCGAAAAACCACAGCATTGTTTGTCCTTCACTCGGGAGCGAAATAGGGGAAGCAGGCCTCAAAGCACAATAAGCAGCTGGATAAGGCTTTCTATGCAAACTGCATATAAAGGGCAAAGTCTCTGGGCTCCTAACAGTGTCAAAGCCCACTCAACTAGAGCCTGGGCAACATCGGCGACAGAGAAAGCAGGGGCTTCACCTGAACAGGTCTGCAGGGCAGCGACATGGTTGAGCTTTGGAACCTTTGTAAAGCATTACCACATTGACCAGCTGTCCAGTCAAGAGCAGTCTTGCGGACACCAGTGGCGGCCCGCCCCAAAAAAAAAAAAAAAAAAAAAAAATTGTGTAAACGAAGTGCACTGTGTTTGGGCGCCCGACACAGTGCACAATGGGAAGTGTGGCGTTGTTGCAATCACATGATTGCAGGCATCACGCTTCAATGGCAGGGTTTAATCCTGCCTTGAGGCAGTTTGCTCTGCGCCTCAAGCCGCTTATTTGCTCCTGGTACTGTCAATCACCGCCATCCACTAGACGACGGCGGTGATTGATCTCGGAGGAGCCTCAGCGTCCCTTCCGGCTTCTCTCTGCATGGCTGGACTCCAGCCCACTCACTGCAAGCGCTGCCTCTGCACACAGACAGCCTGCTTGTCCACAAGCCAACCTCTGCACACGCCTGCCTGCCTATTAGATGGGCTAAGTGTGGGACTTGTCCCAACTTCGGGGTGGGGGGGAGGGGCTCAGGGGGGCTGCCGTGAGCCCCTATCTGGGACCCTATATATCTGGGGCTTTGTATATTCCTGACACAAGGGGTGGAAACTAGAAGGGACGGGGCTTATGAGAAGTGGGACGGGTCAAAAAAATGGCTGCCCTGGAAGAAGATTCAAGAAACCAGTTAGGTTTTTTTTTTTTTTTGTCTTCCAGGGCAGAACTAGTTCCCACCCTTTAAGCTAGTACAACAGGATTGTGGGGAAGTTTAGCTTACTGGAAGTTCCTTTGGTGATTTTAATACTGAGGCACACAGGTAAGACTCATTTATAATGGACTGTGTTTCAGGGAGGAGCCTATCTCTTGGATGCTGCCCTGGAAAACATCTTTGAAAAAGAGTTACCAGGTACCTAACTTTTTTTGCTACAGGTTCCTGCCACTTTAAAGTCCGTAGTGCATACTTTTATTTTCTAAATAAACACACAAAAAAACACACAAAATTCAAGTGGTTAAGTCTGCTGACAGATCTTAAAGCCCAACTCTGGGCAGAAAAAAAAAATTATCCCTTGCAGAGGGGTTGTACCAGCACTGCAAGGATTAAAGTGGAGCCCTGCACGTTTGCATCCTCTACTGCCACATTTAGCTGTGTGTGTGTGTGTGTGTGTGGTGGGGGGTGGTTACAGAGGGCGGGTACCTGGTTTTGACAGGTACCCACTCACACTTCCTGCTCAAATGGCTGCGCCGATCTACAATGATGTCTGACCCTCCTCCTCCTCCTTGCCCTTGCAGGCTTCTGGGACACACCATTCAAAAAGCGCAGCACGACTTGCACATGTGCCGTAGGAAACGGCCGTGAAGCTGGAAGGCTTCACTGCCGGTTTCCCTTACATAAGATGCCTGGCGCCTTCCCCTGAAGCTGATTTTGAAGAATCTGCTCCGGTGCTGACATCACTGGATCCCTGGACAGCTAAGTGTCCTTGTATTAAAAGTCAGCAGCTACAGTATTTGTAGCTGCTGACTTCATTATATTTTTTATTTTTTTTTTTTTTTTATTTTTTTTTTTTGGGGGGGGGGGGGGGGCTGGGGACTGGAGCTCCTCTTTAAGTGCTCATTTCGTCCAGTGGATAGGACATACTCGTGTTCTTGCCTGTGGACTGTTGTGGCATCAGTCTTGTGCGGAGAGAAATGGAGGATCGGATAAGTATATCTTCTTTCATCTTTCCCCGGCCTAGACAAAAAAAGAGCACAGAAATGTAGATCCATGAAATAATGCAAATTTGTCACTGCATCTTTCGGTTTGTTCGCTTAAAGCCGAGTTCCAGCCTGGGGGAGAAAAAAAATTAGACAACAGCTACTGTAGCTGCTTACTTTTAATAGGACACTTGTCTGTCCAGAGAGCCCACGATGTCTGCACGTGAAGCCGACCCGTCCATCGGCTCCGGGTTCAGGCGCCGGAACCCTTACTAAGGGAAACAGGAAGTGAACCCTTGCGGTTTCACAGCCCGTTTCCTACAGCTCATGCATGAGTCGCACTGCGCTTTCTGAATGGTCCCACTGTTTTTGTGTGTGTGTGTGTGTGTGTGTGTGTGTGTCCCAGAAGACAGTGGGGAGGGGGAAGGAGGAGTGACTGCAAATTAAGTAGGTGGCTGCGGCACCCTTACATGCAAGTGAATACCTATTTTTGACAGGTATCTGCTCCTCCTTCCCCCCCCCCCCCATCCCCCCCGCCCCCCCCCCGAAAGGTGCCAAATGTGGCATCGGAGGTGCGGAGGAAGTAGATACATTTTGGGTGGAACGTCACTTTAAGGAAGGTAAATTTCTGGATTGGTTGCAGAGTTTTTTTTTTTCTAAAAAGGGGGCTATAGGCCAAACTTTTGGGAACCTCTGCTTCACTGGATGAATGAGTACAGACACCTTTTGGACAGCCGCATTGTCAGTCTGGGAGGAGCGTAGTTTTAGATATACTGGTAGATTTAGATGCACTAACACATTGAAGCCAAACACCAGCTAACACTTTTTAAGCAGTTACAGCAAACCGTTTTTTTCCTTTTGGGAAAAAGTTTTACATAAAATAACGGACCACTGCCAGTGTTTGAAAGTTTTGTCTCAACCCCCTAACTGCTACATCTGCAGGACAGTTTGCTCTGATGAAAAATGTTAGATATACTGGCCAGATCACCAGGTCAAAAGAGGCTAAAGAAAACTAATGCAGCCCCCACATCTGAGAAGTGGTCAGCTGCGATATACTAAATGTTTACTTTTTATTCCGCTCTAATCTGTCACTAGTGTGGGGAGAGCACTGAGTGTTTTGATGCATGAAAAAGAAATCAACAGTATACAGGAGGAGTTTGAAGCGCTTTATAGACAAACATAAGGACCTAGAGAATTGGGCCTGCAGGGATAACCTTTACCAGGGGTAGGCAACCTTAAAGTGATGGAGATCTACCTGAACAACACGGGAGAAGTTAAAGCTCACCGGGCACAGTGTCTCCTCCTCACACCTAATTTAAACCTCTCATTGCAGTACAACTGTGTTGCAAGCGCATGCATTGCACGGCAATCCTGGGTTTAAATCCAGTGGTGAGAAGGTAACATATTGCCTCCGCACCACCTATCAACACACACACTCTGATTTTCAGAGGAGCAGCACTTGAATGAGCCCTTAGTTGCATACAGCAGCGGCACTTTAGGGCTCGTTCACATGTCAAGTGGCTAAGCGCAACAAACCGTCAAACGCTGCAGGTACACTGTACTGCACCCACAGTGTGGATAAACTGCAGTACATCAGTGTGGAAGCAACCCTATACTATTATGCGCAGTGCGTCACACTGACCATGATCTCTTCTTTCCTGCTACTGGCACCTCTCTGGAGACCGCTACCTGGAATAAGAGGTGGAGTGCGGTTGGTATCACTCTGCATGGGACAGGAGCCAGCACTACAGAGGAGGCATTGGTTTATGCCGCTCTTGCTCCCTACTACAGCTCCAACTTTTACAGGTAGTCCCTCTGCATTGCACTCTGATGCTCTGGGATGGGGAGTCAGCAAGCCTAGACTGCAATCTACCAGTCACCTGTCAGCAATGTACAGGTATGCCCACCTCCGACCTTTGCATTATCAGCTTGCCTCAAGCACTGCAAGCATCTCCAATTGCATAGTTTTTAACTGAGTGCCAATTCCCTTTCTTGTACCTCCCCAGTTGCCGCCTCCACCTACTGGTAGGTTAGATGATGCCTAATGCAGGCCATAGATGATAAAAGAAGGAATCACTGATTTCACCCATCAACACAGTTAGTGTTGATTGGGAATCCCTCCCGCAGAGCTATTCTGTTCTGCCAGCTGATATCTGTCCCCGCCAGGAGAACGTGATTATTGCTTATTTCATGTAAAAGTCTGACACGCTGATTGTACCCAGGTCAATCAAGGGATTGCCTTTGGTACAATCAGCCTTCCCATAGATGGTTCGAATCTGACTGGCTTAACTCTATGGAGTCATCTAGTCTATTATTCTTATGACTGTGATTTTGAATATAATAAGGCTTAATTTCCCTTACCCACTTAGCTTGTTATCTCAGCTGTCTGCACTGACCCTCCTCATGGAGGAAAGCCGACTCAACGCTCTTCATCTTCTATCAGTGTAGTGCCCCTTTTAGTTGAATTTTTCGCTGAGCGCCTGTTCCTGTTGGACTACCGCAGCATTATACTTTATGCCCAATTTTCCAGAGGGATGATTACCTCAAACTCTCCCTAATTGCACGTACACCAATTTTTGTTTATAATCCTAAATGTTAGAATATCATCATACGTGTGAAATATCTTCAGTCACTTGCATTCAACTATCTACGGGACCTTCCCGCAGTGTTTGATCACCTGATGGCCCTACTGTTAAAGGGAGAGCTGGGTATTTGGCTCGTTAGCTGAGTTGTAAACAGCAGGGAGCATTTTGTTTAACTTCACTACTTTTTTTGCACTACTTTTGGTGACTTTGGGGGCAATTTGAATAGACCTCTGTGCATGAACCTGCACAGATGTCTGTCAAATCCTGGATTTCAAAAAGGCCCTTAGTACAAACGTGTGTTAAAGTCAAAAATTGTAAAGTCTTTCAATGGGATGCAGCACTCTTCAAATTGCTAAGATATTGGGGCGTGATCACCGACAGAACCATCAAACGATGTGCCGTAAATAGTCAACAGGGTTGCAAGAAACATGCATATCGGAAGACAGATTTCTTACGTTCACTGACAGACACAGCCCTTCATTAGACAAGTGGGGTTATATGCACATCCTACCAGGAGTTGACTAGGCAAATAGAAAGAAAGCAACCTGGCCCCTTCCAGGGGGCCGTCCTCTCTCTCCCATATAACCCTCCCTGCTCTGCATAGCATATCAGTTTTCTATGCCTAGTGCAAGGAGTTAGACCTGGCTCCCTTATGGGACCTGCGGTTCATCTTTTTTGCTACCTTTTTCTTTATTTTTCTCGAGCTATCAAGAAGCCAGCTGGGGCATAGAGGATTTCTAGTATCCAGCATTTTTCCCCAGCGCGGCCGACCGATGCGAGCTAGCTCTAGCCTTGGCGGGGCCCGCCGCATAGTGCCTGTTCCGTGCGGGTGGCTAGGGGGTGAACTAGCCCCCCCCCACGCCCAGTGACTGGTCTTGTTCCTGTTCAGGGGCTTGTGGCCTGCAGCATCGCTTTCCAGCAGTGGCTACCCGCTGCGCCCATCGGACTGGTGAGTGACTCCCCTAGGGGACCCCCGTGGAGCTCTCAGAGGGCGAGCTGGATCCCTCGGACGGCGAGGAAGACCAGGGGGCCTCGGTTGCGTGAAAAGGTGCTGGTGGCTGCACTGATTACAGATACCCGTGCATCTTTGCGACTGGACCAAGTTGGGGAGTCGCAGGAGTCCGCATTTGTTTGCGGGTCTGCTAGGCCACCCAGGTTCCCTAAGGCTTACCCTTACGATCAATTTTTTGACCTTCTGGTCTGTCAGGAATGGCAGCGTCCGCAGAATTCCTTTTGCCCTGCCAAGACGCTTCGCTATACGTTATCCATTTGAGGATGGCTTTGTGAAGTGGGTATACACCGCAGTGGACCCTCCGGTGGCGCACCTGAATAAGGCAACAACCATTCCCTTGGTCGTCTCCCTCTTTTAAGGACCCAGCTGATAGGCGGACGGAGGCGGTGTCCAAAGCACTTTTTCTGCTGGCAGGCTCAGCCATGCGGCCGGCCCTGGTGTCGGCCATGGCGGCGCAATCTCTGAGTGTATGACGGAGCTGCAGAATGACTTGAATTGCGGGAGGTCGCTTGAGGCGTCGCAGAGAGCTGACCATGTGTTTCAGGGTCTTCGGTGCCTGTATGACGCAGCTCTGGACCTGCTTCCCATGTTGTCTGATAATGACTGCGAAAACACATTTTAGACGGGTACTCTGGTTACGCTCGTGGTCAGGTGACCACACATATAAGAAGGGCCTGATGGATCTCCCCTTCCTGGGCGGTCGGCTCTTTAGGGCGCAGTCATTAAGGATTTCACTGGAGGGAAGAGTACTTTTCTTCCGGAGCCCAGGCGGCGGAAGTTCCGCCGCAAGCAGGGTCCTAATTCTTCAGGTCCAGAAGAGGTTTTTTTAGTGCCCCCGGTGCAGCAGGCAAGGGATCGAGGCCTGGCAAGTCTGCCGCAGGGGCTGGTAACCGACCCTGGCAATGCAAGAGCGAAAAGACAAGAGGATAAGTCCGTCTCCGCATGATGGGTTGCCCCCACCCGATTCTCGGGGCCGTCTTCTGGGGTTCGCAGACAGGTGGACTGCCTGCATTTCCGACTGGTGGGTGTAGGAAGTGGTGTCCTCGGGGTACAGGATAGAGTTCAGCACTCTACTCCCAGACAGGTTCTAACCATCGAACTTGAGACTCCTTCAGGGGCGTCGAGAGGCTCTCTTAGGGGCTGTTCAGGTGCTCTCCAAACAAGGGGTGATTGTGCCCGTACCTCCGCTGGAAAGATTCCGCAGCTTCTACTCCAACCTGTTTGTGGTACCCAAAAAGGGGGGGGGTCAGGCTAGTTCTAGACCTAAAAGCGCTAAATCGCTTTGTGAGGGCGCGAAAATTCAGAATGGAATCTGTCCGTTTGGTCGTGCCCGCCCTACACCAAGGGGACTTCATGGCGTCTCTGGATATCAGGGACGCGTACCTCCACATTCCCATTTGTCTCCGGCACCAGCGTTTCCTGCGCTTTGCGGTGGGCAATCTGCACTACCAATTCATGGCACTTCCCTTCGGTCTGGCCTCGGCTCCTCCAGGTGTTCATCAAGCTGGTGGCTCCGGTGTTGGCGCTGTTGAGGCAGAGAGGCATTGCGGTGGTAGCATACCTCGACGACTTGCTCCTGAGAGCGGAGTCTGCTTCGGCTGTGGAGGAGAATGTGGCTCTCACCATGGCCTCATTGAAGCACTTCTGCAGATTGATCAGCCAGCCGAAGTCGACATTGACACCGTCCTGTCGCCTGGAATACCTGGTTCTGATTCTGGACATGGAGCAGACGAAGGTGTTCTTACCTCCGGCAAAGTTGCTGACACTGCAAGCAGCGGTGCGAACCCTGCTGTCACGCCGGTCTTGTTACGGTTCTGTATGCGGGTGTTGGGTCTCATGGTTTCAGCCTTCGAGGCGGTACTTTATGCCCAGAGTCACTCGGCTCCTTCAGCGAGCGATAATGTCATGGTGGGACAAGTCTCCGCTGTCCCTGCACCAGCTGATCAGATTGGATCATCAGACCAGAGGATCATTGACCTGGTGGCTTCGGGCCCCGGCCCTGATGTTTAAGTCATTTCTTCCCATGAATTGGTTGATAGTCACGGCAGGCGCCAGCCTATTGGGCTGGGGTGGGGGGTCCTGGGGCAGCTGTCTGCTCGGGGCCGCTGGTCGGCGCAGGAATCCCGCCTTCCGATCAATGTGCTGAAATTGTGGGCGATCAGGCTCTGCCTCTCTCACTGGACGTAAGGTTGCGCGGCCTGCCGGTTCGTGTTCAGTCTGACAATGCCACGACGGTGGCGTATGTGAACCATCGGGATGGAATGAGGAACTTGGCAGCGGCTGTGGAAGCGGCTCTCATTCTGCGATGGGCAGAACTTCACGTGCCGGTAATCTCCGCCGTTTACATTCCGGGCGTGGAGAATTGGCAGGCGGACTTTCTCAGCTGCCAGAAGCTGGATCAAAGGGAGTGATCCTTACATCCAGAAGTGTTCCGCCAGATTTGCCACAAGTGGGGCACGCCAGACGTGGACATCACGGTGTCTCGTTTTAATCGCAAGGTGGAAACCTTTGTGTGCAGGACAAGAGACCCGCTGGTAGCGCCTTGGAGTCGGTATCGACTCCTGTACGCTTTTCCTCCCATCACGCGTCTACTGTGGCTACTGCGCAGAGTGGAAGCGGAGGGGATCCCGACAATCCTGGTGGCTCCGGATTGGCCTCGCATCTTAGGTACGCCGACGTGGTGCGAATGGTGGTAGATGTTCCTTGGCGTCTTCCGCTGCGCAAAGATATGTTGTCTTAGGGACCCATCTTGCGCCCTGCTTTACCCTCGCTGTCTTGACGGCTTGGCTATTGAGTCCCAGGTGTTGAGGGATAGGGGTGTCGCTGACTCCGTGGCTTTCTTGGTGGCCATCACATCTGCTAGGCGGGTGTCTGAGTTGGCAGTGTTGTCCTGCAAGTCTCCTTACCTAGTCCTTCATAAGGACAAGGTGGTCTTGCGCCCGTCTCCTTCGTTCCTCTCAAAGGTGGTCTCCTTTTCACATTAAGATTTGGAAGGAATTTGAGTTACATTCCTTGGATGTCGTGAGGGCTTTGCGGGTGTACTTGGCGTCTACAGCCTCCTTTCGGAAGTCTGATGCGTTGTTTGTGCTGACGGATGGTCCGCGCAAATGATTGGTGGTCTCGTCGGCTACTGTTTCC
Organism: Glandirana rugosa; assembly: GCA_018402905.1. Taxonomy (NCBI): domain Eukaryota; kingdom Metazoa; phylum Chordata; class Amphibia; order Anura; family Ranidae; genus Glandirana; species Glandirana rugosa. The sequence continues at coordinate 55,341 of BLSH010444339.1, forward strand.
CGTTGGATCAGACAGACCGTGACCCATGCGTATGCTGTTCGGGGCAAAGCGCCCCCTTTTCCAGTCACGGCTCATTCCACCAGGGCAGTTAGCACTTCCTGGGCTTTCAGACACCAGGCTTAAATGTCGCAGTTGTGCAAGGCGGCCACTTGGGCCTCAGTGCACACGTTTACTAAGTTGATGTTTCAGCATCTGCGGATGCTGCTTATGGCCGTAAGGTTTTACAGGCGGCAGTGTAGGCGCGGCTGGCGCCTCCAGAGAGGATTCTGTTTGGTACAGTTGTTGTTGTTGTTTACCCACCCCTCTTGAATGACACAGCTTTGGGACATTCCCCCACTTGTCTAATGAAGGGCTGCGTCTGTCAGTGAACGTAAGAGGGGGGGAAAAAAAGGGATTTTATTAAAATTTACTGACAGACGCAGCCCTTCATTAGACAAGTGGGGTTATATGCACATCCTACCAGGATTTGACTAGGCAAATAGAAAAAAAAGCAAGCTGGCCCCTCCCAGGGGGCCGTCCTCTCTCCCATATAACCCCCCTGCTCTGCATATCATATTAGTTTGTAACAAGCCGTACATACGCAACACAGGGGTGGGTGCTGCGTCTGCAGTGAACTCAGAGAAAAGGATTTTACGGTGTGTTTTAATAAAATCCCCTTTTCAAAGGTTTTATCATGTACTGATGAGATGGGTAACTCTTTATGGACCAGATAGATGGGCCTGTGGCTGGATCAGTGACTGGCACAGAGCTCCACTTTGACTCAGACACCAGCAAGGTGGAGGTGGGGTACTGGTATGGGCTGATATTAAAGATTAGCTAGTTCAGGGCTAGGCAACCTGCGGCCCTCTAGCCATTGTGGAACTACATTTCCCATGAGGCATTGCAAGGCTGTCAGTTACTCCGAGGCATGATGGGACTTGTAGTTCTGCAACAGCTGGAGGGTGGCAGGTTGCCTACCCCTGAGCTAGTTGGACTTTTCAGGTTATAGATGGACTCAAAATCAATTCCCAAACCTATGTCCAGTTTTTAGAAGACACCATTTTTCAAGCAGTGCTACAGGAAAAAGTCTGCATCTTTTTGAGTCGAAACTGCCCTGTTTTAGTAGTTATAGATTAACACTGACGAATGTGGGAATGCCGTCATTAGCATGGTGTTCTTGACGCATTCCTCGTTCCGTAATAATCATCGTTCTGGCTTTTTTCCATTGGTAGAATGATGACTGGGATCACTTCCTGTTGTTGTTCCGCAACGCCGGTCATGCGACTTCCGGTCCGCGTCTGACAGACTCACAGTGATGTAGTCACATGGGAAGAACTGATGTCCTCTCACAGGCCCGCCCTCCACTTGAGATGTGGGAGGGATTGTCTTCCCAAGTGGATGTTTGGATTGGTTCATTATGCGGCTCTGTCCTATATGTATAGCGGTGTAGGGAGACAGCCTTCATGCCCCGGAAGACGTCCTTTGGAGACGAAATCGATAGGGCGGAAGTGCTGTCTCACATCCACCGCTGTTTGTTTACCACGCTAGCTGTGACATTTGATGATTATACGCGCTGTTTATCTGGATGTTTGTAAGTGCAATGTTTTATTAAATTCTTTACGCTTTTAAGACAATATTACACTATGTATGGTCCATTATTTTTTGAGTGATGGTGATGACCCTTGGCGATTGGAAACCCCAGAGAGCGGACCGTGGCAACCCTGTGGAGGTTTATATCCACAAAGCTTCTCCTGACCCCCTATAACAAGGGGTCCAGGGGATCTGGTAAGGACCCATCTTTTTTCCTGGTGGAAGATATATTTCACGTTCTGGTGTTGTGTGGAGTGCACGGTTTATGATTTTGGACACATATAAGGACATTATTATTTGCACATAGATTGGACGGTTTCTTCAATCAAATCACTGGGGAAAATATTTATTTTTCTGAAAGCAGATATATTTCTCATTTGTGTTTCATTTGTGTTTGGACTTCAACATATTTTTATTTTGTTTATTCACTAGCTTATGATTTCACTAAAGTTTATGATTGTTTGCTATTTACAAGCGCAACTAACTCTTATACTTTTTCTGTTACTGTAGGTGTTGGTATTTACTCTTTTAGTTGCAGCTGTATATTAATTTGGGATCACATAGGGTGAGCGCAATCCATTATATACATTTTTCTTTGCCTCTCAATGGAGCCCGTTCACACAGCTCCGGAACGGCTTTAGAGTGGTTTGCAGAAGAGTCCTGTGTCTCTTCTGGTCAGTTTTTAGTCAAAAATTTGGGCCTGATTCGTCCCTGAAACGGAACGGTCACACTGGACCCCTTCTGCGAGCCACTCCGCACAGCAGTGTGAACCCAGCCTTAAAGAGATTTACGGTGAAGGAAAACAGTACATCGTTCTGAATAGTGCCCGTCTGGGAGGCTGTGATTGCTGCTGCACAAAAAGTTGTCAATAGATCAAGAAACTGACTCCATGATTGGAAGGCTTATGACTGTTCTTGAAAAGAAGGGTGGCTATATTGATCACTGATATTTTATTTTTTTTTTTTTTCATTTTTAAGTTTATTATTCTCACTTTAACAAATGTAAATAAATGACACTAAGGCTACATACACATGGGCGTTATGAAAAACAAGCTATAAAGCTAGTACTGATGCCAGGAAAAAAGCCGCGTTAACGCCATTTTTATCACCGTTTTGCCTTCGCATCAATGCGCGTTTTTCCGTGCTAGCTTTAACTTGCGCTTCTGTCTCTATATTCAAAATCAATGGTTCCCTATGGGAGCCCATTGCTTTGAATAGAAGTCTCATCATGACTTGCGGGGTGCGACTTGTGTACTGACGCTCTTGAAGGGGAACCCCACCCCGCATAAATAGAGAAAAAAAATATTGCGTGGGGTTCCCCCCAGGAGATGCCAGATCCTTTGGTCTGGTATGGATTTTACAGGGAACCCCCCCCCCCAAAAAAAAAAAAAAAAAAAAAATCCCATACCAGACCCTTATCCGAGCTTCCCAGACCATACCCTAAAAAAAAAAAAAAAAAAAAAACCCCCCCCCCC
>BLSH010444425.1:59634-71132 GCA_018402905.1 Glandirana rugosa
ACTACTTACGTAACCACTAGGACCCTGACGACACAAAAAACATAAAAAAATAATTTTGTTTGTTTTAACATTTAGCAAATTCATAATTTTTCTTAATACATTTAGGAAATCAGTGTATATTATTTAGAGTGTGTGAAAATGTAGAGCCTACAAACTATGGTATATATATTTGAAAATTAATCAACCCTAATGAACTGACTGTCTATCTCATTTTTTGAGGCCCTAAAATGTCAGGACACCACAAATACACCCCAAATGACCCCTTTTTGGAATGTAGACAGCCAAAGGTATTTTGTTGGAGACATGGTGAGTTTTTTTGAATTTGATATTTTTTTCATAATTATTGGAAAGTGTGATCAGGGACTCTGCAACTGCTGTAGCAAACACAGCAGTCCCAGGATCACCAATGCATTCATCATGGGGCATGCGCGAGGCGCATGAGCAGGAGGACATCCCTGGATGGCCTCCTAGAACTGGAAGCACCTAGCTGGCCATATTATTACAATACGGCAGTCAGGAAGTGATTGAAGTATTTTCAAATTGAAGATGAAAAGAATGTATTACGTTATTTGTATTCTTAGGTGTGGTGGCAGTATTTGTTTTCTACTTTCAGGATTTCAGGAGCAGAAAAGAAAAGTTAATTGCTCAGCTTACATAAACTTTAGGTTATAATGAATCATACATATTTTAGAGTAATAGGACATTACATGTCCCAGATCCACTTACTTTGTGATACATGTCCCTGGCACATTCTTTTCCAGGTGAAGTTCTTGTCCTCAGGTTGGTTAGAACAGTGTTTCTCAACCTTTTTTCAGCCAAGGCACCCTTTAAAATTTCCACACAATCTCAAGGCACCCCATTCTAAAATGTGAACAACTAAATAAATAGTTTTACATATTGAGGTAGAATCCACATATATAAGACACCCACCATTAGAGGTAATTTATCTTTACAAATCAAATGCACCTTTGCACACTGGTACTGACTAGTATTCTGGTGTTTCTTTTCTCCCTCACTCTGCTAAAGTGACCCTAGTGCTGATGGAGGGGAGCAAACAAGGAAACAGGCACCTGACATCCTCCTTATTATCTAGTTATACCATCAGCTGTTAAAATGCCAGCTGCTGGCCCTCACAGTGCCCAAGGTTGTAATGGTGCACAATAAAAGCCTGTGGTTTACAGTATCTCACAAAAGTGAGTACACCCCTCACATTTTTATAAATATTTTATTATATCGTTTCATGTGACAACACTAAAGAAATGCCATTTTGCTACAATGTAAAGTAGTGAATGTACAGATTGTATAACAGTGTAAATTTGCTATCCCCTCAAAATAACTCAATACACAGCCAATAATGTCTAAACCACTGGCAACAAAAGTGAGTACACTCCTAAGTGAATGTGTCCAAACTGGGCCCATTAGTGTTACAATGTCTCTAGGTGTGAATGGGGAGCAGGTGTGTTAAATTTGGTGTTATCGCTCTCACTCTATCATACTGGTCACTGGAAGTTCAACATGGCACCTCATGGCAAAGAACTCTCTGAGGATCTGAAAAAAAATTGTTGCTCTACATAAAGATTTCCTAGGCTATAAAAAGATTGGCAAGACCCTGAAACTGAGCTGCAGCATGGTGGCCACGACCATACAGCAGTTTAATAGGACAAGTTCCACTCAAAACAGGCCTCATCATCATCTACAAAAGAAGTTGAGTGGACATGCTCTGCGTCATATCCAGAGGTTGTCTTTGGGAAATAGACATATGAGTGCTGCCAGCATTGCTGCAGAGGTTGAAGGGGTGGGGGGGTCAGCTTGTCAGTGCTCAGACCATACGCCGCACATTGCATCAAATTGGTCTGCATGGCTGTCGTCCCAGAAGGAAGCCTATTCTAAAGATGATGCACAAGAAAGCCCGCAAAAAGTTTGCTAAAGACAAGCAGGCTAAGGACATGAATTACTGGAACCATGTCCTATGGTCTGATGAGACCAAGATAAACCCAAGATAAACTTATTTGGTTCAGGTGGTGTCAAGCGTGTGTAACGGCAACCAGGTGAAGAGTACAAAGACAAGTGTGTCTTGCCTACAGTCAAGCATGGTGGTGGGAGTGTCATGGTCTGTGGCTGCATTAGTGCTGCCAGCACTGGGGTGCTACAGTTCATTGAGGGAACCATGAATGTCGAAATGTACTGTGACATACTGAAGCAGAGCATGAACCCTTCCCTTCGGAGAATGGGACACAGGGTAGTATTCCAACATGATATCCTCAATTGGAAGGCGGAGGAGCGCAAGGTCTCTAACATCCACCAGCTCTGTGATACCATCATGGAGGAGTGGACGAGCACTCCAGTGGCAACCTGTGAAGCTCTGGTGAACTCCATGCCCAAGAGGGTTAAGGAAGTGCTGGAAAATAATGGTGGCCACACACACTATTGACACTTTGGGCCCAATTTGGACAATTTCACTTAGGGGTGTACTCACTTTTGTTGCCAGCTGTTTAGACATTAATGACTGTGTGTTGAATTATTTTGAGGGGACAGCAAATTTACACTGTTAGACAAGCTGTACACTCACTACTTTACATTGTAGCAAAGAGTAATTTCTTCAGCGTTGTCACATGAAAAAATATAATAAAATATTTACAAAAATGTGAGGAGTGTACTCACTTTTGTGAGATACTGTATATAGTAAAAATGCAGGCCTGATTCACTTGCTGACATATTGACAATTTTTGGGAAATTTGCCAAGGCATTCCTGAAGAATCTAGATGACACCCCAGGGTGCCTAGGCACCCTGGCTGAAAAAGACTGGGTTAGAATGATGGGTGCCAGTTTCTTTGTTTCGAATTTTGAAGGCTAATTGCACATGTGCATGACCCAGATAACAATCAATTGTGCTGCAAGTTTGAAAATGACTTGCTAAGCTTCACAAGTTTGTTGCATAATTGCAGCATTGCATGACTTCTTCAACTTGCTTTACAAACTTTCTGCAAGTCTGCTGCAAGTTATGGTTCAGTTATATTGTGCAATAGTCATCCCACCACAGGGATCACTGTGGCTGAATTTTCATGCTGTAGACTTGTAGAGCTCTTGCTGTAGACTCACAACTGCAACTTTGCTCTTGCTAGAGACTTGCCATGCAAATTTGCTACAAATTGGAAAAGTGTCAACTAGAGCTTGCGCTTAAAGTGCTCTGCAAGTGTACAACTTGCCAGTGAAAATGTGCAGCAAGTTAACAGACTTACAATTCAACACTGTCACAAATTTGTGGCAAGTTATCCTTGCTGTCTGGAGAGGACCTAGAAAGGAGGATGAAGGGAGCACAGGTTACATTCATGTTTTCTCTCAAAACACAGTATCTGGTCTTCTTGCATATCTATTTAGCTTTCTGGGTCCCACTTTTACTGAATTATGTTGGGTGAATCTTTGAGGCTCGTCCCCGCCGCTGGAACAATCGGTTTCAGGTAAGTAAAAAGGGGGCTCTGGGGGGCTGGTGCACTACAGGAGGTTTTTCATCTTAATGCACAGAATGCATTAAAGTGAAAAACCTTGAGACTTTACAACCCCTTTAAATGTCTAACTGTACAACTCAAAGATTATATTCTGTTTTGTCAGTATTGACTGTTTGTAAATGTGTTACTTAGATCAGTTATAGTATATGAACTTGTGTTAGGATTCCTTCAGCTCATCATACTATTTACAGAATGGCAAAGAAAACGTATGACTATTTTAATTGTGTCTCCTCTCTGGTTCAAGTACCACATCTAAGTGCTGACTGCAGTTGTTTGTTTCTTGTTTGATCATAAAGCCAGTTTTAAGCAATATGGAAATCCAATTTTATGCACAAGCTTATTTTAGTAAAGAAAATAACAAGAGAAGGTCTATTGTTTGCCAAGCAAGTTCCATATAAGAGGATTAGAAACAAATGCATATTATGAAAAATGCACTCTTTTGATGTTACGGTATATAAATCATAAAGTTTTTAATTTTTAAAATCGGCATTCAGTTATTACCGGAGTAAACATGATTACAGTATATCGTTGAAGAGTAATGACATCTGCTCTTTGTTATCCCTAGCCTTTAAAAAAAAATTTGAATTTGACCTCATGTTTTGGAAAATTGTTAGTACTATTCTAATAGTTTTCTTCCTCAGACTTAAAGTTGATCATGCACCATTAGATATCCAGGCCAATTCAGAGGAGTCACTCAAAATTCTAACAGTGGATGTCCTGCCAGCTCAACTGATTGTTCAGTTGACTTTTGTCAAGGAGAAAAATTGTCAGCTGAACAGCATCTGCTTCCAGTTTGCTGCAGGCACTGTTCAGGCAGAGTGTTGTCAGAATATAACAGCTCACGTATGGAAGGGTAAATGGGGGGTAAGGGTTGGTAAGGTGGAGGGTTTTGGAGAGGGGGCATTTTTTCCCTTTTTTCTCTCTCTCTCTCTCTCTCTCTCTCTCTCCCTCTCCCATCTCTGCCTTGCTCAGCATGTCCTCTCAATAGAATTTGCTTATGTGTGATAAAGTTAAGCTGATTTCTTGGAATGTAAGGGGAATGGGTGCTAGGGAGAAAAAACAGGCAGTACTAGTAGAATTCTATAAACTGGAGATAGTCTTTCTACAAGAGACACACCTAGCATGGGAGGATGCAGTATTGTTTGGTAATTATAGATTCTCATTTCAAGCTCATTTTGTATATTCTACATATGCACAAGGAGTTAGCGTACTGGTCTCTCGTTCAGTATGATTCTTGTGTAAACAAAAAATTATAGATCCTGAAAGTCGGTTTGTAATGATATGGTGCACATTAAATGACAAGAATTTCCTGTTGGTGAATGTCTATGTTCCCCCCCCCCTTACAGTTATGTGGTGTTTAAAAAAGTTCTTGGGAAAATGGTACAATTTCCAAGTTTGCCAACCCTAGTGTTGAGGGATTTCAACAAGATAAGTGAGGAGAAGGATAGCCATTATAATCCAATAGGAACAAAAAAAGCTTCTATAAAACAAGGTTTGCTAAACAAGTACATGAGATGGGCCTGCAGGACTTATGGAGATTAAAGCACCTGTTAAAAAGGGAATACTCATGTTGCTCTAGTACAGTGGTTCTCAACTCCTGTCATCGGGACCCACTAACAGGCCAGGTTTGCAGCATAACTGAAATGCATCACAGGTGATATCATTTGCTGCTCAGTGATTGCAGTATTCTAGTCTACATCTCCTCAAGGTAATACTTAAAATCTGGCCTGTTGGTGGGTCCTGAGGACAGGAGTTGAGAACCACTGCTCTAGTACATATGGCTGAATTGAATGGCTGAATTGGCTGAATTGATCTAGCTTTGGATAATGAGAAATTCTCCCCCTGGCCGGAGTAAATTCAATTCAGTCCAAGAGGGCTCTCGGACCATTCCCCTCTTATATTAACCTTGGAAACCAAGAAGCAACTAATGTCCCCGGCCTGGAAACTGAATCCACAATGGCTACTCTTGTTACAGGAGGAGAACAGGGTGGAGTCATTATTGGGAGAATGCTTTGGAAATAATAGGGGCTCGACCTCCGTACTGGTTGTTTGTGACCCCATGTAAGCTTTCTTAGGTGAAGTGCTGATTAAAGATATATCCCAGATTAAAAAGTTGTCCAGACAGAGAGAGCAGGATATCATGGGTTTAGTAAATAAGGCAGAACAAGAATATATTATAGACCCCATTGAAGAAAAGTGATTGGTCTGGCAGGATGCCCAGAAAATATATAGGGATTTTTCTATATCTAAGGCAGAGAATAATAAATTCTTTCTGAATCAGAAGAATTATGAGGTGGGGGAACAGGTAGGCCGAGTCCTATCAGTTATAGTGTGAGCCCAAGAGAGCCCGTCAACAATAGCAGCAGTTAGAGATTCAGCGGGCAAAATAAGATATGACACAAGAAGTATTCAGAATACCTTTGTTGATTTATACACTGCACTGTATGAATCTAGGGCATCGGCAGTGTCGTGTAAAATTAACAATTTTTTGGAAGGGGTGAAATTGCCCAAACTTTACTCTGCAGAGAATGAGCATCTTGCTAGCCCCATACAGCTGGAGGAGCTGAAACAGGCAGTATTGCAGACACATAACGGCAAGTTGCCAGAAAATTTGGTAACATTTTACTGCCAGAATTACTGGCAGTGATGAATGCTGCCCATGAAGCTGGGGAATTGCCTAGGTCAAAGCAAGATACAGTAATAATGGTGATCCCTAAAAAAGATAAGGATTTATTATCACCTGAATTGTACTGCCCAATATCCCTCCTAACGTCAGATGTTAAGATTATTGCACTGGTTCTCACAAATAGAATATCAATATACATCAGTAGTCTAGTTCACACAGATCAAACGGGATTCATACCATATAGATCAGCATCCACAAATATACAAAGGCTCTTTCTAAATATGCAGCTCCCCATGGAAAATGTAGACTCCAGGGCTATTTTGTGTCTGGATGCCCAAAAAGCATTTGACAAGGTGGAATGGGAATATTTGTGGGCTGTCTTAGACACTTTCGGAATAGGGCCAGGTTTTATAAACTGGGTAAAGATGCTATATAATGAACCCAACGCAAGTTTGAAAATTAATAACATAGTCTCCGGGCTATTTACATTATCTAGAGGAATTAGGCAAGGGTGTCCTTTATTACCGTTGCTGTTCGCTCTGGCCATGGAGCCTTTAGCACAAGCCATCAGACAGTCATCGAAAATAACTGGATTTTGTTGGACAGGGAGGGAGGATAAAGTAGCATTATATGCAGACAATGCGTTCATTTTTCTAGGGGACACTTCAAGGTGGCTAGAGGAACTTATGAATCTTGTTGTTGGGTTTGGGCAGTTCTCTGGCTTCCAAATTAACTGGGAGAAATCTATTCTGCTTCCGCTAGATGACATCAAAACCCCATTAACAAGTCAAGCCGCCCAAATTCAAATTAAGGACACTGTGAAGTATTTAGGGGTAGTAGTATCACAGAATTGTAAGGAATATATTAATTTAAACTTAAAACCTCCGCTAGTCAACTTTAAAGATAAAAGTTGAAGTTGTTGTAAACTGTAATTGGCAGAGCCAATCTCATAAAAATGAGCTGGTCACCACAACTACTTTATGTTTTCCACAACTCACCCATCTGGATTACTCAATTTTGGGTTCGGAAAATAGAATCTCTTTTTGGAGAGCAAAACAATCACGGATTAAGTTATCCACATTAATGTTAGCTAAAATGGGTGGAGGCTTGGCCATCCCCCACCTGAAAAATTATTTCATAATACAGCATTTTAGATTGCAGATCTCATCCTGCATTACAGAACAATCTGATCGTGGACTAGGTAGAGATTACTACTACTGCTTTGAGGGACAGATTGCAGATCTCATCCTGCATTATAGAACGATCTGATTGTGGACTAGGTAGAGATTACTACTACTACTGCTTTTAGGGACAGATTGCAGATCTAATAACATCTCATCCTGCATTACAGAACGATCTGACTGGACTAGGTAGAGTCTACTGCTTAGAGTGACAGATTATTGTTCTAAAATCATCTCCTAGTTCTATAGGGTCAGGTTCCTGCTGTTGCTGTAAGGGACAGATTATTGTTCTAAAATCATTGCCTACTCCTATAGGGTCAGGTTCCTGCTGTTGCTGTAAGGGACAGATTATTGTTCTATAATCATCTCCTAGTACTAAAGGGAGAGGTTCCTGCTGCTCCTGTAGAAGAAGAATTTATTATTCATTTTTTTTTGTATTAATAAATACTTAAATAGTGCTACATAGTACATTTGCGGGCAGAATGAGGAGAGCGTCAAATAAGGGACGTGGTTATGGTGCTGCTGGTGCTACTGATGTTGGTGGTGTTGGTGAAGCTCCTGTTGGAAGGAGAGGACGTGTTTGATCTGTGCCAACTACACTCACAAGTGAAACACCTTCCTCAGGTAGCCGACAGAATCTTCAACGTTATATGGTAGGCCTGAATGCCGCTCAACGAATGGTGAGGCCAGAAGAAGTACAGGCGATAGTAGATTGGGTGGCTGACAATGCCTCCAGTTCCTTCACATTGTCTCCCTCCCGGTCCCTTGAGAAAGCTCAAAGTTGGCACCTGAACCCCGTGGCCATCTGTCTTTCACCTCAGCCCCTTGTAAATTAGCCAAGCAGTCTGAGCCCCAAGTCATGCAACAGACTCTTATGCTTTTTGATGACTCTCCTGGTGTGCTTTCCTTGGGCCATCCACATAGCCCTGCCCCAGAAGTGGAAGACATTGAGTGCACTGATGCCCAACCACTTCTGTTGCAGGATGAGGACATGGAAACACCAGTGCATCACGTCTCTGATGATGGCGAAATACAGGTGCCAACTGCTTCAGCTTTCCTCAGTGTGCAGACTGAAAAGGAGGACAGTGGTGAAGGGTGGGTGGAAGATGATGTGGAGGAGGATGATGAGGTCCTAGACCCCACATGGAATGAGGGTCATGCGAGTGACGTGTGCAGTTTGGAGGAAGAGGTGGTGGTCGCACAGAGGCACCAGCAAAGCAAAAGAGGAAGCAGGTTGCCAAAGCGGAGCGAGCGTCCCCTAGACAGTAGGCCTGCTACTACCCACCGCACCCAGGGACCTAGCACACCAAAGGCAGCTCAAAGGCGTCCCTCCGTGTGGCAGTTCTTCAGACAATGTGCTGACGACAAGACACGAGTGATTGCACGCTGAGGCAAGGCCTAAATGTTCTAAACCTGAGCACAACCTGCATTACCTGCTACCCAGCAAACAGAGCATGTGACAGCAACGCCACCATGTCTGCCACCGTCCCCAAGCATTTCCACACGGTCCCATGGAAGCTTACATTTCTCCATCTCCCAAACACTGGAGAGAAAGAGGAAGTACCCCCCTACCCACCCGCGATCCCTGGCCCTGAATGCCAGCATTTCCAAATTCCTGGCCTTTGAAATGCTGTCATTCCGTCTGGTGGACCCGGACAGTTTTAAAAACCTGATGGCGGTTACTGTCCCACAGTATGTCGTTCCCAGCCGCCACTACTTTTCCAGGCGAGCCATCCCTTCCCTGCACAAACAAGTCAGGGACAAGATCAAGTGTGCACTGCGCAACGCCATCTGTGGCAAGGTCCACATAACTACTGATACATGGACCAGTAAGCACGAGCAGGGACGCTATATCTCGCTAACTGCACACTGGGCGAATGTAGTGGCGGGTGGGCCTGAGGCGGTTAGCCATTTGGTGCATGTCCTTCCACCACCGAGGATTGCAGGGTATTTCTCTTTGTCTCCTGTTGCCTCCTCCTCCTACTGCGCTTCCTCCTCCTCTACCACCTCCTCATCCGCTCAGCGTAACACCTTCACCACCAACTTCAGCACATCCAGGGGGAAACAACAGCAGGCTGTTTTAAAACTGATATGTTTGGGGGATAAACCCCACACTGCGCAGGAGCTGTGGATGGGCATTGAACAACAGACCAATGAGTGGTTGTTGCCACTGAGCCTCAAGCCTGGCCTGGTGGTGTGTGACAATTTGCGAAATCTCGTAGCGGCTCTGGGCCTAGCCGGTTTGACGCACTTCCCTTGCCTGGCGCATGTGCTGAATTTGGTGGTACAGAAATTTCTAAAAAACTACCCGGATATGTCAGAGCTGTTGCAGAAAGTGCTGGCCGTCTGTGTGCACTTTCGGCGTTCTCACCCTGCTGCTGCTCGCCTGTCTGCACTGCAGCAGAACTTTGGCCTTCCCGCTCACCGCCTCCTATGCGACGTGCCCACAAGGTGGAACTCCACCTTGCACATGCTGGAGAGACTGTGGCAGCAGCAGCAGGCAATAGTGGATTTCAGCTGCAGCACGCACAGGTCAGTCGCTCTGCGGAACAGCACCACTTCACCACCAAGGAGTGGGCCTCCATGCGAGACCTGTGTACCGTATTGCAGGGTTTCGAGTGCTCCACCAACATGGCCAGTGCCGATGACGCTGTTCTCAGAGTTACTATCCCACTTCTATGTCTCCTTGAAAAAACGCTTTGGGCGATGATGGAAGAGGATGTGGCACAGGAGGATGAGGAGGAGGAGGAGGAAGAGGGGTAATTTCCACGGTTATCAGGCCAGTCATTCACAAGTGGCTAGTAGGGTGGGTTCCTGCACCAGCATAGGCCAGCTAAAAAATATTTAAGCCAGGGCACAGTTCTGGAGGATGAGGAAGATCATGAGGAGGAGGAACCGCAGCAGGGTGGCACCCAACGCAGCTCGTGGGCATCACTGGAGCGTGGCTGGGGGGGATACGGAGGACACAGATGATACACCTCCCACAGAGGACAGCTTGTCTTTGCCTCTGGGCAGCCTGGCACACATGGCCAACTACATGCTGCAGTGCCTGCGCAACGACAGCCGAGTTGCTCACATTGTAACTTATTCTGATTACTGGGTGGCCACCCTGCTGGATCCCCGTTACAAGGACAATGTGCCATCCTTAATTCCCTCACTGCAGCGTGAGAGGAAGATGCGTGACTACAAGCTCACACTGGTAGATGCGCTGCTGAGGGCATTCCCAAATGACACCGGGGGCTCAGTGGAAGCACAAGGCGAAGGCAGAGGAGGAGGAGAAAGAGGCCGCCAACGCAGCTGTGGCACCACCAGCACCTCAGAAGGCAGGGTTAGCATGGCCGAAATGTGGCAAAGCTTTGTCAGCAGCCCGCCACAACAAACAGCACCACCAGCTGATAGGCAAGGTCTTAGCAGGAGGTAGCATTTCAGCAGCATGGTGGAACAGTATGTGTGCACACGCCTACACATACTGACTGATGGGTCTGCCCCATTCAACTTCTGGGTCTCCAAATTGGGCACATGGCCTGAGCTTGCCCTTTATGCCTTGGAGGTGCTGGCCTGCCCTGCAGCCAGTGTATTGTCTGAATGTGTGTTTAGCACGGCAGGGGACGTTATCACAGACAAGCGCAGCTGCCTGTCAACAGCCAACGTGGACAAGCTAACGTTTATTAAAATGAACCAGGCATGGATCCCACAAGACTTGTCTGTACCTTGTGCAGAATAGACATTTAGACCGGCCTCACACAGCCATTGGTATACTTTTTTGAATATGCCTCAATATTTTGGGGGCTACCCCAATTAGAAAAAAAAAACAAACAAACAACAAAAAGTGTTGGCTCCCTCCTCCTCCTCCTCCACCACCACCACTTCCACCTACACTGCCATGGTCACGGCCTAGTCAACCTCTAGGCTCCTACTCCACATCCACCCCCCTTCCCATTTTTATTTTTTTATTTGATTTTAAGTTATTTTCCCTATCCCCATTTTTTTGTAGGGTACTTGTCCTACTTTTACCCCATTTTACTTCCTTTTGCAGCCCTCTAGCACTTGCCAGGACTTTTTTACAGCCATTTTTGTGCCGAAAAGTTTGGGACCCCATTGACTTCAATGGGGTTCGGGGTCCGGGTAAAGTTCGGGTCAAGTTGGGTACCGAACCCGGACTTTTTCGCGAAGTTCGGCCGAACC
>BLSH010444425.1:71142-89254 GCA_018402905.1 Glandirana rugosa
CGTCAGATTTCAAATAAAATTTTAAAGAATTGTTATCCGAACTCTCGTCATTCTACACTTATTTTTATTCGTATTTACAGTGTCCATCTCAACTCGCTTGTGGACCTATAAGTCTAAACCGCCCAGGCCGGCTTGAAGCGCTTTTTCAAACCCAAGCCATGGCTTGAAGCGCTTTTTCAAACCCAAGCCATGGCTTGAACTGGCCTTGAACTGAGGCCCGGGGCTTGGGGTAACGTCAGTTACCACTGGGTTTGAAAAGCCGTGTTTTTACCGACATTTTTTCAGGCCCGTTCACGATCTCCCGACCCCCATTTTTTTGTAGGGCACTTGTCCTACTCTTACCCCCATTTTACTTCCTTTTGCAGCCCTCTAGCACTTGCCCGGACTTTTTTACAGCCATTTTTGTGCCGAAAAGTTTGGGTCACCATTGACTGCAATGGGGTTCGGGGCCCGGAGTCAAGTTCCGGTCAAGTTCGGTACCGAACCCAAACTTTTTCGCGAAGTTCGGTACCGAACCCAAACTTTTTCGCGAAGTTCGGCCGGACCCGCCAAATCTGAATATCCAGGTGTTCGCTCAACTCTACCTGTGACATTTATGCTTATTTTTATTCACATCTTACTGCTCTCAAGCCTATTGTTAAGAAATTTTAAAATAAACTTTAGACTGCCTTCTCCAAAGTGGATCTTTCATCCTTCAACTTATTATTGCAGTTCACAGTTCATCCTATGGAGCACTACCTTTATGTTGTTTTTATGCCTTTCTCACTGTCCAGTGCAATGTAGCAGCCCTAGGTTGAATATTGATTGTCATCCTGACTGGTCGTAGCCCTTGCCACTTTTTGATGCGCTACAGTATTTTGTGTATTATTGTTATCTGCTGCACAGCGAAGATTTATGTGCAGAAAAGAGTATACGCTCCTTTTGAGGGCCAGAGAAAGTTGTCCCTAATTCTCTCTCCCACCTAGCAATGAAAGAGGGGTAAGAACCAGTGTGAAGTTCTAGTAGGTATTTGTAAGCAGTAGAAAGAGATTGTCGAATTTGATCTCTCTGTCACGTACCTGACGGGTGAGCCTGATGTGCAGCTGGAAGGCCTCGCGTACAACCCCTGCTAAAGGGCCACCAATGCTATAAACAGTGACCACAAGAGCCGAGTGGTGTAAGAGTGCCTAGATCGTCTCTGATGTGGCTGATGATCTCTCAGGGCGGACCAGAAGGTAACAGCAGGTGTAGTCAGCTCTGCAGACAGGAAGCTGGAAGGTGCAAGCTATGGAGACACTCAATGCGTGGTCAGACAAGCCGGGTTTGGTAACAGATGATCAATCAGACACAAGTGGCCGCAGAGAATGATCAGTATACAGGCAAAGGTTCGACAACAGGATATCAGTCCATGTAGAGAAAAGCGTAGTTACAAGGCAAGCCGGGGTCAGGATAACAGAAGTCTATCATAGTCAAACAGGCCGGCTTGAACAGGAAAAAGATCAGATCTCAACAGGTAGTCACAGGACAGGTATGAGCTGCAGGTCAGACAGCAGAGTCTGTGTGCTGCTAAGGTGTTTAAATAAGGCAGCCTGGCTTCAATCAATGAAATCACCCTGCACAATTGTTAACCCTTAGTGACCCCTGCGCTGGGTGGCAGATCCATGACACTCTCCCCAGACATAATTGTTCAAATACATGCAATTCTCTAGAGAACAGTGTATGTTCAGACAGAAATTGCAAGAAATGACACAACAGGAGAGCCCTCCATTGAAATAGATAAGAAGTGGAAGACCCCGGCAACAAAGTTCCTGTCGCATTCCAACCATTGTAATTCAAGAGCTTGGAGGCTCTCATTGGGCCTTGAGGTGACATTGTACTGAAGTAAGGGTCAGTAAGTCCTGGTAAAAACCCTGGATGCCCTATTATTGGTGTCATAGGAGAGGGGAAGCTCTCCAAGGAAGATAGTTTGCAAAACCTATCCATTTCAGCTAGTACCGGGCCTATGAGTGGGTGATTGATAAGGTGAGAAAGTATTGTTTACCTGCCCCTGTCAGCCCGGTAAGTGGTGCACCTGCTGTCTCCTGTTCCATCATGACCCAGAGTTTAAGAGTCTGGTGTCTACAACAGTCCACCACTCTAGTCATTTGGACTGCTGTATAGTATAGCACTGGGTCAGGAAAGCCTATGCCACCGTTCAATTTAGGCCGAAGCAGCAGGTTTCTGCTGAGGCGGAGTGTTTACCATGCCAAACGAACTGTATGAAAGCTGAACGCACCAAATGGAAGAAAGCTTGGGGCAACTTATGTGGTAGGGCCTGCAGCAGGTATAGCAATCTAAGCATTACATTCATCTTTAATACGTTGCATCACCCAAACCATGATCAGGCTAGGAAGTCCCACTTCTTTAGATCTCTAGATAGTGTGTTGAGGAAAGGTTGGAAATTTAGAGAAAATATTACGTTCCTAAATATTGCATATACTGTGTGGCCCATTTAAAAGGAAAATAGGGGCATAGGTTGTTAACAACAATAACTGAAAGAGATACGTTCAGGGCCTCCGATTTTTGGAGATTTACTTTAAAGTTAGATAATAAGCCTTATTGTTTTTACTCTAGTAGTAGGGAGGGTAGAGAAGTCAGGGGCCTAGTGATGTAAAACAGGAGGTCATCAGCGTATTTTGCAACCTTGTGATAATAGTCCCCAGAGAGAACTCCTTGAATGGAACCGTTCTGTCTGACGTGCTGAAAGAATGGTTCCAATGTGAGTGCAAAAAGTAGTGGCGACAGGGGACAACCCTGTCTGGTTCCGTTAGATATTGTAAATGGATCTGAACCCATTAATGCGGACAGTAGCGGAGGGATTGGAATATAATGCAGAGACCCAGGACAGCATCGAAGTCGGAAGTCCCGCTTGTCTTAAAGTTATGTAAAGAAAGTCCCAGTCTACCCTATCAAATGCCTTTTCAGCATCAGTAGATAGGAGTAAAAGGGGTATGTGGGAACTTCATACTTTGTCGATGATGTTAAGGGTCCGGATAGTGTTATCCCGGGCCTCCCATGTTTGGATGAAGCCCACCTGATCTAACGAAATGATGCGTGTTAGCAGAGCAGTCAATCTTGTAGCAAGGATTTTAGCGAAAAATTTTATATCACAATTCAGAAGTGATATAGGTCTATAACTTGCACACTGCAAGGGATCTTTCCCTGGTTTGGGGATGACCACTATGGTAGCACACAGTAAGTCTGGTGGCATCTCTTTATCTTCAGTAATGGCGTTAAAGGCTTTAATAAAGTGGGGAGCAATGATAGTTTGATAGGTCTTATAATAGGCTTCAGTGAAGGCGTCTGGGCCAGGAGCTTTTCCTGGTTTAATATATGCTATAGCTGCAGAAAATTCTTATACTGTAATAGGTTGGGATAGGGTGTTTTTTTCCTCATCATCTAGAGTGGGGAGATTTGCTTGTTGTACATATTGAATCATATCTGAAATCATCGCCGTGTTCGAGGAAGATGGAAAGTTTGTGTGTAGGTTATACAGCGAAGAATAAAAGTCCTTAAAGGCCCTTGCTAGGTCTGAAGTGGAGTGAATCTTCTGACCTGATGGAGAGGACAAGGCAGGGATATAAGTCAGCGATCGTTTGGCCCATAGAGCATTGGCCAGCATGTGGCCACACTATTCTCCATATTCATAAAAGGAGCGGTGGGCCTTTAACAAGACATGTATCACTTCATAGTGGGAGTGTTCTCGGATAGACTCTCAAACTCTTAGCAACTCCTCTTCGATGGCAAAATTTACCCCAGTCTTGTGTGTTTGTTCTAAACCATGAAGCTGTTGTAATAGTTCTGCAAGAGTTTTTATTGTTTTCTGTTTGGTTAGATGGCCATGTTTAATCAAAACGCCACAAATATAGCACTTATGGGTAGCCCACACAGAGAGTGGATTATCTACCGAATCTGAATTATTGGCAAAAAATGTAGATAGTTCCTTCATCACATCCTCAGATATGATGGGGTCTCTCAGAAGAGCCTCATTAAGTCACCAAGTTTGCGTTTTAGGTTTAAAGTTTTGTACGGCTAAGTCCAAGAGAATAGGTGCATGGTCTGATAAGGCGATATGACCAATTCCCATTTTAGAGACTAAGGCAATGGTTGAATGTTTGATCAGGAAAAAATCGATCCTGGAAGAAATGCCATGCGTTGAAGAGTAGAAAGTAAATTCTTATCTTGTGGATGGAAAATCCTCCATATGTCAACTAATTGGTGGGAATGGAAAAAGTCCTTAAGTCGACTTCTGTCTTTTCTGGGTAAGGACGAGGAGCCCACAGAGGAGTCTATGATCAGATTGAAGTCGCCACCCATTATTAAGGTTCCTAGAGTAGGGAGTGTGTTATTATTTGGTAAATGCAGGTTCGCAAAGGTGAACATATGTGAATGTATCATACCTTTGAGCAGGATGAATCTGCCCTCTTGGTCTGTGAGAACATCGAGGAATTGCCAGGGAAGGGATTTTGATATTAAAATACTGGTTCCTTTAGATTTTGAGGATGGGGTCGGACTGTGGTAGACCTTCGGGAAATGTTTGTCATAAAGTTTTGGAATCCTGTCTGCTCTAAAATGAGTCTCTTGAAGAAAGACAACATATGCTCTGTGTCTCCAGAGCTCAACTAGACAGCTTGATCGCTTCTCTGGGGAATTTAAACCTTTAATATTCCAGGAGAGGATTTTTTTATGGTCATTTCTGTCTCTTTCTAAGTAGACCGACTCTACTCCCTCAGGGTGACACAAAAAAAAATTGCTGGGGAAGTGGGTGTAGGAAAAAAGAGGGGGGAACAGAGGAGAGAAATGGAAGTGAGAGAGCAAGTATGAGAAAGTCAGCAGATCAGGAGAAAAGGAGGAATATGGGTAGAAATTAGGGAGAGACAGGCGGAATAACAAGAAAGAGATAGTCTAAGATGAAGTCTCCGTAGAGAAGGTCTACTGCCTACAGGGCAGAGAAAGCCTAGTACGGGTTGTGGTAGGGCACTACCAGACATGGAGCTCTGGCCATATGGGCTTCCTACAGGTCAATTGTGGAACACCTGAAAACCAGGCAAGGCTATACCCGGAGGTATTTTAATGCTTATGAAGCTAGATAAAACAGTTATCAACATTATAACTGAAGTGTAACAGAGCACAAAAAATACAAGAAATGTACTAATTCACATAGGACCTATTACATGGATGGCTGGAGCATATGTAAGTCACCTCCATCAGGAGGCCAGTTTTGGGATAGGGAGGTAAGGGAAGGAAGTATGCAAAAGGTAAAGGACGATTTTAGGTGTCAAGCCAGCCATGTACAATCCCAACATCTGATAATTCTGGCCTTGGTATGATTTAGAATTGAGAAATGTTAAACTATCTAAGGCAGCAAATATTGCTCAAAGCTATAAGTGGAGTCGCGGCTCTCCCCGTAGGGACATCGGAACAATTAAGGCTTAGTTCCGTGGCTAACCCCCTGGCATGTCTTATTAAGCAACCGCCCAAGGTGGTTTATTCGTGAGCTGCAGCTTCCACCCCAGGGCAGAAAACACCCACCAGGGAGAATCCACAACAGCGAGGACAGGAGAGTCCCCCCGGGAGGGCCGGCAGCCAACAATAAGACAGGTTATGAAAAATTAAATTTTGCAACATAGAAAAAAAAAAAAAACAATTGTTAGATATTGAGGCCCAAGCTAAAAGAAAAGGCAGCAGTCCGTGGAGTCAAGATGATAAGAGGGAGATATCTCAGTTCCAGGCTGTATGTTGAAAGGGAACTAATTGTATTTCCAGTCTAGGTCCAGGGAGAAATCACGGGTGACCCATAAGAGGTCTTCTGTACCCTGGTGGAAGATCTACACCAGGTATGTTATAGACAGTGTATGGTCTTAAGTAGGACCAGCAGGTAGCAAAGCATGTAGAGGGGAGCTAGTATTGTTTTCATAGAGGGCCAAGACAGGGTACATCCGTGAGTGATGACATCTTCAGGTTTCAGCGTGTTGAGAGGATTGTAGGGTCTGTATATCATGGGAAGTGGAACTGCAGGTTTGTTCCACAACAGACAGCTGGGTATCTATTAATGACACTTCCTGTTTAAGTCCCTGTACCTCTCCTCTCAAGGCATTCTTCACTCTATTTGCTAGTAATTCAAAATCAGCTCTCATGGGCAATTGCTGAAGAAAGGACCATAATGTTTGCTCTGTGTTTGCAGCTGTTAAGGGTCCTGCATCAAACATGGTGCCCTGTGAAGGTATCGCTAGATCCTTCCTGGCAGATGTAGAGGCATGAGCAGGGTGTGTGTCCCTCATGGAGGCTTGCACTGCTGGAGAGTCACAGATGTCTGGGCTGGGTATGCAGCTCTCCCTGTCAGGGGTCAGAGACTGTGAGTCAGGCAGGCATGGGGAGAGATCGCTCGGTGGTGTGAATGGAGGCATCTGGTGATTATCCTCCTGTTGAGCGTCCTGCCCTGTAGTATTCAGCACTTCAGTCACGGCGGTACACAGCAGGCGAGCCGGCGCCATCTTGTTCGAGTCCGTCGTGGTAGCCGCTGGCTATATCGGCCTCAGGAATCGCTCCATGCTGCCAAAAGACACCCGGGATGAGCGGTAACTGTCCGGTGGGGGCCTGGGAGCCGGGATATCTCTGTAATGTGGGGTAGATGCAGCGGGTAAGGCTGGATAGGAGTCGATGGCCGGGAGATTTGCTTGTATGTGTCTTCACACGGCCATGCCGAAACCACACCCCTGAATTCCAGGGTTTGCATATGAATGAGCTGTGAGCACAATGTAACAGGGAAGAGCTGCTAGGCAGAGGTATTGACAGTTGTGCTATGATCACGCTTTGATTCAGGGATACAGACATTGCAAGACAACTGAAAAAAAAGTGGGACTGTCACAGAAAATTTGTGACAGTTGGTAAGTATGCAAATGCTATAAGTAGTCACTTCCATAGGAGTTTGTGGGCATTTCACAACTATTCAGAGCACTGTGCATAAACCAGAAACACAAAAAAGCAGGGTACACATTTAAAGCTAAATATCTGACAAGCAGGGAAGGTGGAGTGGGAAAGGAAGCAGGGGGAACTTGTATATCAGTCTTAACTTTCACCTAGAACCCTAGCCTAAAGGTAGCAGAAAGTATTATTTTCCTTTTATTTTTAAAGAAAACCACATGGGTAAAGCGACAAGCCTAAAATGCATTGTCCCTTTAAGTGGTGATGACCATAAGGCTTCATGCACACAACAGCCCAAAAACATCAGTAGTTTATCAGGGATGTTTTCAGCTTTTACCAGCATTATATTACCGCCGTTTTATTGTGTTTTTTTCACGTTTTTAAAGGGCCAGCGTTTTTTTTTCAATTGGTCTAAAATGTCCAAAAACGTTGGGGATTGATGTTTATGAGCGTTTTTCAGCGTTTTGGGCATTTTTAAGCGTTTGAACGTTTTTACAGCTGAAAAACGTCCAAAAAAACCCTCAGCTCTTGGGGTTTTTTTACAGCTCAAAAATGTCACTGCTAAAAACACCTGATAACAGCCTGTGTGTGCATGAACACATAGGATAACATGATGGAGGGTTTATTGACTGTAGAAAAAAACGTCTGCAGCTAAAAACAGCTGCTGAAAAACAGTCAAAAAACGTCCTGTGTGCATGAGGCCTAAAGCTGGTCTGTTCCATATGTGTTTTTCCTTGTTCTTGTGATTTTTTTTTCTGTGTACTTTCTTTGTTCATCCTGAATCTGCTGGGATTTCATGTGCTAATTTGGCTCTGAAAATAACACAGGGGAATTTGCCATAATAGGGGAATTTAAAGGAACAACACCAAGTCTTTAACATGGAAATGAAAAGCTAATTGAAGTTAGAGGACAGCATTTTGAGGGTATTTACTATAGACAGCTTCCACATGATGAATTTTCCTGTACCTGTTCTTCTTTTCACTTCCCTCATTTTGCATTAACATCCACTATTGATTTAAATAAATGAGACCAGCAATGCTTCTCTGAGACTAACAGTATGGTATTGACCAGAGAGAGACTCTGCTTTTCCAATAAATCAGCTGTCTACAACTGGCACTACTCAGAGTCCTTTACGTGCATCAGGAACTGAAACGTTTCATTATTTCATAATTATGTGGAAAATACCAATACCGCTACCATTTATTTTATTGTGTATATAAATATACATATATATATATATATATATATATATATATATATATATACAGTGCTCAGCATAAATGAGTAAACCCCAACAGATTTGTCAGCAAACCTTTTCTTTCCTTACAGAATCAATTTTCTATGGGACACTATTCTACAAAACACTCCCACAAATGCAGGCCATTGATTCCAACCAAGATTTGTTAATTTGCACACACAAAAAGTATTTTTCCTAACATATTAATTCAAGACCATGTTACAAAAATGAATACACTCCAATGAAAGCCTTAAGAGCAAAGCTAAATTAAGTTCCTAATTAACAAGAATTCAACTACAGGTGAGTTGAATTATTCATTAAACAGGTGTCCAGCAGACAGTTGATTATAAAAGGATGTTACTTAATCACTTCAGCCCCGGAAGGGTTTCCCACTTTAGGACCAGAGCACTTTTTGTGATTCGGCACTGTGTCGCTTTAACTGACAATTGCGCGGTCGTGCGACATTGTACCCAAACAAAATTTGTGTCCTTTTTTTTCCCACAAATAGAGCTTTCTTTTGGTGGTATTTGATCACCTCTGCGTCATTTCTTATCGCCGCTATAAACAAAATAAAAGCAACAATTTTGCAAAAAAAAAACAAATTTCTTACTTTTTGCTAAAATATAAATCCAAAAAAAATATATAAAAAACATTTTTTCCATCGGTTTTGGCCGATTTAGATTCTTCCTCATATTTTTGGTAAAAAAATTTGCAATCAGCATTTATTGATTGGTTTGCGAAAAAGTCGCCGCGTTTACGGATGATTAGAATTAATTTCTGTGGTTTCATTTTTTTTTATTTTTTACTAGTAATGGCAGCGATCTGCGATTTTTATCAGTACTGCGATATTGCAGCGGACATGTCGGACCATTTTGACACTTTTTTTGGGACCATTGGCATTTATACAGCGATCAGTGCTATAAAAATGTACTGATTACTGTGTAAATGCCATTGGCAGTGAAGGGGTTAACCTGCCAGGGGCGCTGTAAGGGTTAACTGTGTTCCATGGGCGTGTTCTAACTGTGTGTGGGCTGCCCTGGCTGGGGAAAGGGGATGATCACGGCTTCCATGTAGAGGAAGCCTGTGATCACAGCCCTTCCCCCTCTATGAGAACGGCGATCCCTGTTTACTTACACGGACCTCCGTTCTCTCACTGCAGGGGGGGGGCCATCGCGGGTAGCCGGCGGCGATCGAGTTTGCCGTACCCGCTCCCTGCCCCCCCCGGACACAGTGAGCACGCAAGTGCGCCTCTGGCGGCGCGCGCTCACAGCACTAGTTATAGCAGCTGTCGTCATATGACGGCGGTTTGCGATAATGGTTAACAAAGAAAACCTCCTTCCTATTTTATGCTGTTACCAATGGCACCACATGGAAGAGAAATATTAAAGGCCTGAGAAAGAAAATAATTTCTTTAGACAAGAAAGGTGAAGGCTGCAAGAAGATCAGCAAAGCTTTACTTAGTCAAAATACTGTAGCAAAAGTGATACAAAAATTTAACAAAGATGGAAGTGCAACCATCTCACAGAGATGTCCAGGCTGTCCATGGAAGTTAACACCTTGACAGGACTGACTTCTGATTAGAAGGGTTGAATAAAATCACCATGCAAGTTCACTGCAGTTAGCTAAAGAAGTAGAATGCCAAACTGGGGTGATTGTTTCCCATGACACAATATGGCTTACACTTCAGAGGAATGGCATGCATGGGTGTCGTCCACAAAGAAAGCCTCTCCTGAAGCCCATGCACAAAAAAGCGTGCCTAGAATTTGCCAAGGTCTATGCTGAAAAAGAAGACTACTTGTACTCTGGATTGATGAGACCAAGATAAAAGTTTTTGGAACTGATGGCTTCAGAATTGTATAGCATCACAAAGGTGAGGAGTACAAAGAAAAATACATGGTGAATCGTGGTGGTGGCAGTTTCCTTCAGTTGGGCTGCATGAGTTCTGCTGGTATTGGGGAGCTGCATTTCATTGATGGTATCATGAATTCACAGATGTACTGTTCTATATTGAAAGAGAAGATGTTACCATCACTCCGTGCCCTTGGTCGTCATGCACTTTTCTAACATGACAATGATCCAAAACACACATCTAAGGCCTCCTGATCTGAACCCAATTGAACACCTATGGGGAATTCTGAAGAGACAAGGTGAGCATCACTCTCCATCCAGCATCCGGGCTCTAAAAGAGATCATTCTTGAAGAATGAAAAAAGATAGATTTTGCAATATGTCACCACCTTGTTCGTTCCATGTCTAGAAGACTTGGTACTGTGCTTACAAATGATGGAGGTCATACAAAGTACTAGATGTAGTAGTTTTTGTTGTGGGGTGTATTCATTTTTGCATCAACTAATTTGAGTCAAACTGAAGATTTTGTTATCTAAGTTATATTATTAACCTTACTTTCATGTGATGAGATAAACAAATGTTCTATAAAACTCAGTTATAGAGCTCAACGATTAGCTTCTTGCCTTCCAATAATTTTACACTTCACTTTACTACAGATCACTGTTAACATAATGCTTCTGCACTGTGTTTATACTGGAAGGGATGTGACATCACAAGTGATATCACAGCAGTTCCACCTAGTACAATGGCTTGTCCAACCTCTCCCTGCACTAGTAGACCACTGCTAAAAATACATAAAAATATCCCCCCCCAAAATGAATCTCCAGGTTACAACAATTATATCAAAAGCTCTGGATGACATCCGTGTTCACTGCCCAAGCATAAAATTCTCAATGAGGTGAACAATATGTCATTCGAATTTTTAGCAGTCAGAAATGTGTGAAATTGTTACTATCATGATAATTCATGCCCTCATCAACCCAACTTAATATTATACTAGTGTTATGTTAACAAATTTATACAAACTATTTTTCCCCCGTGAGCATCACAGTGTAGTGTTGAAAGTAAAGCACATACTGTATATTCAGTTTGCAGTTTACCATTCCCCTCTGTTACTTAAAAGTCACACTAATGAAATATTATTTTAACCAGTTAAGGACCGCCCTATAGCAAATTATCTGCTACAGGACGGCCCTCCTGTACAGAATCACATACAGTATCTCACAAAAGTGAGTACACTCCTCACATTTTTGTGAATATTTTATTATATTATTTATAATATTTTATTATATGTTTTCATGTGACAACACTGAAGAAATGACACTTTGCTCTGTTGCCAGCTGTTAAGACATTAATGGCTGTGTGTTGAGTTATTTTGAGGGGACAGCAAATTTACACTGTTATACAAGCTGTACACTCACTACTTTACATTGTAGCAAAGTGTCATTCTTAGTGTTGTCACAAGAAAAGATATAATAAAATATTTGCTCATGGGTGCGTGCACTGGATGTCCACCGGCACCTATCGATCATCAGGCAGAGACACAGAGTGGATGTTCCTATGTAAACAAGGCAGATCTCCATTCTGACAGGGGAGAAGGGAGAGAAGGGGAGAAGGGATGGATTTTGTGTCCCTGCAAAACAGGGAATAAAATCCACCACTTCCCTGAGTAAAAGCAGCACACATAGTACAGGAAAATACTGGCTAGGCACACAGTTGATCACCCTAGATGTTTAGCCCATTTCCAGTCAGTGTCATTAGTACAGTGACAGTGCATATTTTTAGCACTGATCACTGTATTAGTGTCACTGGTTCCCACAAAGTGTCAAAAGTTTCAGTTAGTGTCCAGCTGTCCACCGCAATACTGCAGTCTTGCTATAAGTTGCTGATCACTGCCATTACTAGTATTAAAAAAATTAAAAATCCAAGTATATATACTAAAGTTTGTAGACGCTATAACTTTTGCATAAACCAATCGATATACACTTATTGCAATTTTTTTTACCAAAAATATGTAGCAGAATACATATTGGCCTAAATCTATGAAGAAATCTGTTTTTTTTTGGGATATGTTTTATAGCAGAAAGTAAAAAACATTGTTTTTTTTACCCAAAGTTGCAAGTCTTTTTTGTTTATAGCGCAAAAAATTAAAAAACACAGTAGTGTTTAACCACTTCACCCCGGAAGGATTTCCCATGTTAGGACCAGAGCACTTTTTGCGATTCGGCACTGCATCGATTTAACTGACAATTGCGCAGTCGTGCGACGCTGTACCCAAACAAAATTTACGTAATTTTTTTCCCCACAAATAGAGCTTTCTTTTGGTGGTATTTGATTACTCTGCATCATTTCTGATCACCGCTATAAGCAAAAAAAGACAATTTTGCAAAAAAAAAAAAAAACATTTCTTACTTTTTGCTAAAATACATCTCCAAAAAAAATATAAAAAAACTAATTTATTCATTGGTGTTGGCCGATTCATATTCTTCCTCATATTTTTGTTAAAAAAACGCAATTGGTGTTTGATTGGTTTGTGCAAAAGTTGCCGCATTTTTTTTTTTTACCGGTAATGCCGGCGATCTGCGATTTTTATCGGGACTTTGATATTGGGGTGGACATGTCGGATATTTTTGACACTTTTTTGGGACCATTGACATTTATACAGAGATCACAAATTTAAATATCCACTGATTACTGTATAAATGTCATTGGCAGTGAAGGGGTTAACCTGCAGGGGGAGATCTAGGGGTTAACTAGGCGTGTTCTAACTGTGAGGGGGCTGGGCTACCAGGGGCATAAAAGATCTAACTAATCGCAGTGACAGGGATCAGTAGATCTCTTACATGTCCACTGACATTCTTTCTCTCTGGCAGGTCATCACTAGAGTTGAGCGGACACCTGGATGTTTGGGTTCGGCGGAACTTCGCGAAAAAGTTTGAGTTTGGCCCCGAACTTGACCCCAAACCCCAAAACTTTTTTTTTTATTATTTAAATCTTGTTTATTTGGTTTTGTAAAATGGCTCAATAGGAGTACAATTATTGTATATTTATCTTATCTTGCTGGTATAAACAGGGTACAGTAAACAGAACAACGTATATAGAGGGAATACAGAGGAGGGGGAGGGGAAGGGGGGTGGTACACAGTGCATATCCTAGGGGGGGAGAATAAGGTGAGAGGATAAGGGTAGTGATGTCTCACCAGACGCAGTAAATAAGAACATTGTTACATATACACAACCGTTGCTTTGGGTTGAGAACATAGGCAGTAGCATAGTAGGGTGATCACACCTCTCTGATCAGCAGGTCGTTTGTCTTAATTGCAAGGAGGAGTGAGAGTAAGGGTTCTTAGAGGGGGTACATGGTAGACCATAAGCTCCAGTGGTTGTCAAATGTTGCCCTTTTCAGGGTGTTTACAGCTAGCGAACGTTCAAATATGTAGTTCTGGTTGGTTAAGTTTATAACCTCAGAGAAGGAAGGGGCCACATGAGATTTCCAAAGCCTAACAATTGCAGTCCTGGCTGCGAGTAGCACGTGAGTTATAGTGGGTCTATGGGGAGGGGGGTGGCTTCTATATTAAGGTTTAGAATGGCTAGATCCTTGTCTGGGGGAATGTTGCTAGACGTGATCTTGGAGAGGAGATCAAATACTTGAGTCCAGTAGGTGGTGATGATAAGGCAACCCCACAGTATGTGGAGAAGGTTTCCGGTCATGCCCCAGTTGCGCCAACACATTGGGAATTTGTCTGGAGCAAATGTGGCTATCCTTGCTGGTGTGTAGTACCAGCGCATTATGATTTTGAGCATGAGTTCCCAATGGGTGGTGCAGTGGGAGAATTTATAGATAGAGCGGATGGCTGTTTGCTATTCTCAAGGGGTGTATGCCTTGTTGATGTCTACCTCCCATTTTAGTATATGTGGATCTTTGGTGAAGGATAGTTTATCTTGAAGCAGGTTATAGAAGAGGGTGGTGCTGCTAGAGTGGGGATTGGAGGAGTGAAAGAAATCCCATGCTTTCTGTGGGATTCGAATAGTGGGGAGGGAGTGTTTGGAGAGGAAATGTTTGATGCGTGACTAGTTAAATTGGGCACTTGGATGGAGGTTGTGGTGGTTCCCGCAAGCTGTCCCAGGGCTTAATAGGAGGTCCATCGTAAAATTTCTGGATTGTGTCTAGTCCCTTCGCGACCAAGTGATTCACATTCAGAAAGGGAATGATTAGTGTGAGGGATTGTGATGGGACAGGAGGAACGTGTATTTGGATGGAGTCTGGCTGGGGTTTGAGCAGATATCTCCACACCTTAACGGAGTCAGCTATAGTGTGGGGAAGCTTGGATAATTTCCATGGAATCCAGGAATCCCTAATTAAAAGGGAGACAAGGTGGCGGTTAGGAGAGAGCGTTTTTTCCATATCGACCCATAGAGGGGGATTAGTGTTGCTGAACCAGTGTTTTAGTTGGGATAGTTTAATTGCCCAGTAATAATCTTTGATATTAATATGCCCCATTCCACCAGCTGATTTATGCTTGTGAAGTATTTTTTGTGGGCATCTAGGTTTCTTCTTATTCCATATGAAGGAAAACAGTTGTGAAGATAGTTTGTCAACATAGTTTTGGGGAATAGAGATTGGGAGAGCTCTGAATATATAGAGGATTTGGGGAAGAATTACCATTTTGAGAGCTGCGGACCTTCCGGTCCAGGAGAGGTCAGAGTTTTGTAGGTGTTGAAGTTGCGGCCTAATTTTTTGCGTTAATGCATTGAGGTTGGCTTGAATAAGAGAGGGGGCACTAGGGGTAAGTATTATTCCTAGGTATGGGATGGAGGTATTAGTCCATTTGTAAGGGTGTGTGGATTGTAGCTTGGATTTTAGGGAGGGAGGGACATTTAGCTCTAGGATCAGAGATTTGGTGAAATTAACTCTGTAATAGGAGGCATTCGAGAATTCCAGTAGTATTTGGTGGGGTCTTGGGAGGGAGAAAAGGGGGTTCATAATGGACAAGATGACATCATCTACGAAGAGAGTTATAGAGTGTCTCATCTGGCCAATTTTAAGACCAGAAACAAGTGGGTCTGAGCGAATCCTTTCTGCCAGAGGTTCTATAATAAGATTAAAGATTGTGGGTGAGAGGGGGCACCCCTGTTGTGTGCCGTTGGAGATGACAAACCTTTTGGACAGGAGACCTGCAGTGAGGACCTGGGCTGTAGGCTTAGAGTATAGCGCAAGGATAGCCTGTAGTATAGTTCCCTGAAAACCAAATTTCCTCAAGACCTGTAGCATGTACTGCCAGTGGACTCTGTTGAATGCCTTCTCTGCGTCTATGGATAAGAGGAGAGAAGGCGTCCGAGCAGAGCCAGCCTGGTGAATAAAGTTAAGGACGTGTCTGGTTGCGTCCGAGGGTTGCCTGCCCCTCACAAACCCCATCTGGTCTTGCTTAGAAGGAGTGGAAGGACTTTGGATAATCGAAGGGCGAGTAATTTGGCAAATATTTTAACATCTGTATTGAGTAAGGAAATGGGCCTAAAATTAGCAGG
Organism: Glandirana rugosa; assembly: GCA_018402905.1. Taxonomy (NCBI): domain Eukaryota; kingdom Metazoa; phylum Chordata; class Amphibia; order Anura; family Ranidae; genus Glandirana; species Glandirana rugosa. The sequence continues at coordinate 86,694 of BLSH010444425.1, forward strand.
GGTGACGGGGTCCTTCCCAGGTTTGGGTATTGTCACTACGTATGCCTTGAGCATTTCTTCGGGAAAATGGGATTTCGAAGCTGCTTGATTAAAAATTTATAATAGGTGGGGGGCTAGTATGTTGGAAAAAATCTTGTAATAGTCGTTGGTGAATCCATCTGGGCCGGGGGATTTGCCTAGGGGAAGAGACGCCACAACACTGTTCAATTCATCTTGAAAGGGGCATTGAGCTGGTCCAGGTGGGGCTGGGAGAGGGTGGGAAGGTCAATTTGCTCAAGGAAGGAGAGAATAATCTCATTGGTAGGTTGGGGAGTTCCGCTGTCCTCCTTGAGATTATACAAGGAGCTGTAGAAGTCAGCGAACTGGTCCGCTATGGTTTGTGGGTCTGTTATTCTCTGGTTGAGTGTTGGGTGGACAGAGTTGGAGATTTTGATTTTGGTACGGACTGTTTTGATTCTGCGTGCCAGGATCTTCCCCGCTCTATTAGCTGAGGAGTAGTAGGTCAGCTTTAATTTACAAAGGTAGCCCTCATACTGTTGTAGTAATAGGGTTCTAAGTTTTTCCCTAAGGGCTCTAAGTTTCTCAGTAAGTGTAGGTTGAGATTGTGATTTATTGGCCAGCTCGAGATTGTGAATTTCTGAGGTTAGCATTTTGAACTGGGAGTTGTGGCTTCTCTTTACCCTGGCGCCCTGTTGTATAAGGACTCCTCTTATGACGGCGTTATGGGCCTGCCAAAGAGTGAATGGATCCTGTACAGAGCCTTCGTTGGATTTGAAAAATTCTGAGATTTGCTGGGTTAAGAGTTGGGAGGTTTTAGGATTTTGTAAGAGAGATGTGTTGCATCGCCAGATGGGGGTTGTGAGAGGGGGGCCTCTCTCATCTACTGTCAAGGAGATGGCTGCATGATCTGACCATAAGATGTCATGAATAGTGGATTTGGATACTTTCTGTAGAGTCCACTGGTCGGTGATAAACATGTCTATTCTTGAATATGTATGATGTCTGGGGGAGAAGTAAAAGTAATCTCTTTCGCAGGAGTGTTGGCACTTCCAGACTTCATACAGTTGTTCCCTGTGAAAAATGGTAGAGAGTTGTGGCTTCCTGGTGACTGACTTAGAGGTCGTGTCTAAGTGGGGTTCCGAAGTCGCATTAAAGTCTCCACAAAAAATCAGGCTTCCGTATCTTATCTTGGAGATTTTCTTCAGGATTCTGCACAGGAAGCGCTGTTCGGTGCATAGATCGTGGCCAAAGTAAAGGGGTGGGAGTTGATGCCCCAAGTTAGAATTATAAATTGGCCCTCCGGGTCAATAAGTGAGTCTTTCAAGAGGAAGGTTACAGATTCCCGAACGGCTATAAGTACGCCTCTTTTTTTTATGCTGGGCACATGAGAGAAACATGTGTGGAAAAGATTTATGAGAGATTTTAGGGATTTGGGAGGACTGAAAGTGCGTCTCCTGGATACAAAGGACCTCTGCCTGAAGTTGAAGAGCTTGTTTCCACATAGAGTGTCTCTTAGCTGGGTGGTTCAGCCCTTTGACGTTTAATGATACGCACTTAAGATTCTTGGGTCTTTTTTTTGTGTTTGTGTGGGTCTGTGGTGCAAGTCACTTACTTCGGGGAAGGGTGGAGGCCGGTTGGGCCTTGAAGTTCTTGGGTTGTTCCAGAAGGCTGTTGAGTCCAGGGTGGAATCGCCTTGCTGGTCGTCTGGAGGGTAGACATCTTCGGAGAGAGGGTAGATGAGACTTCTAAAAGGTAGTTGTGTACCAAGGGAGAGGAAAACAAAGGGAAGATTAACAAGCATAAAGTAAAGCATATTAACTCATATATGCTTTTCGCATGGGGTGAGGGTCGCAACAAAATGTGCGATGAGCAAAGAGGGGATAGAAACCATAAAGATAGTTATCCAGTGCCAGGAGAAGATGAGTTGGCATTGGGTGTGTTAGCAGGGTTGTTGTAGGGCTCTTTGTGTTTCTTTGAGGATTTTTTTCGGGGTACCAGTTGCCATTCATGGGACATAGAGACGGCAGAGGGTTGAGGTGAGTAAGTGGGGGGGTTATCTGGAAGTATCCCCCACTGATGGAGAAGCGATAGCCCCTCTTCCAGTGAGGTCACCGTGCTGGTGGATCTGTTGTGGGTTATAACTAGGTGTGCTGGATGTCTCCACTTGTGTGTAATCTGGTGGTTGCGGAGGGCCTTTGTTATAGTGGCCAGATTGCGCCTATGTTGCAATGTGTGTCTGGAGAGGTCAGGCAGGATAAGCGTTGTGGCGAATCTGGGTGGTCAGTTGTCAGGGTTGCGAGAAGCAGCTAGGATGAGTTCCTTGGCTTTGAAAAAATGCAGTCTGAGGACTACATCTCTGGGTGCTTCCTCGGGGATGAAGGACAGTTTTGGGACTCTGTGTATTCTGTCAATAGTGATTTCTAAAGGTGTCAAGCAGGGAGCCAGAGCGGAGAATAGCTGGGCGTGTTGGAGGAGTTAAGTCAGCTGGATGGTTTCAGGGACCCCCCTTAGTTTCAGGTTGTTCCTCCTGGACCTGTCTTCTAAATCAGCTATTTTGTTTT
>BLSH010444425.1:93483-107360 GCA_018402905.1 Glandirana rugosa
TCGACAAAAGACATACGTTTAATTTAGAGACCACGATGTGTTTTACTGGATGTCGTATAATAATCTGTCACAACATTTTTGAATTAAACGTTTAACGACCACGGGATCTTATATGATGTTACCCGTCATGACGATTCCTTTTACGATCTCCATTGGATCATTCTTATAGAACCTTTAAGTCTGTTATATATTTTACATAAAATAATAATATATTATATGGTAGATATTTCGTGTAGAAAAGGTCTTATCAATGTAATAATCACTGTTTCTTTTTTGGAAAGAATCTGTGAAAGTACTTTTGGGTATGATATTAATGAGTTTTTGGAATCATTGAGAACATGGTTGTTGTTCAATAATAAAATTATTCCTCAAAAATACAACTTGCCTAATAATTCTGCACTCCCTGTACTATTAGATCTGGAAAAAAAGTATGGGTTTTCATGAAAGTGTCTAAGAAAGGTTTTTTCTTTGTCACTAATAATGTAACTATTCTGGAAAAGATGTGCTTTATAGATGGTATATTATATAATAATAAAATACATTTTATATATTGTCTGAATTTCCAAGATATTCTTACTAGGTTACCTCTAGCATTTTCCTTAGCAGTACTGCCCATTGTAGTATATTCTAGGGCACCAGCAATTTGCAAATTAAGTTTTTACAACACTGTCTAATAATATGCTGTAGGTCATTTTGTGTAGCACCAGAGATTTAATTTGCATACAGAAAACAGCTGATGAGTTTAATTACAAACAATAATTAAATATATAATGATTTTTATCATTTTTTTATATCACTGACAAATAAAATATCTAAAATGGTTAATGCTTTGGTTTTGAAGGTACATAATGAAAGCAAACCCTTTGCAGGAAAGGATCATTATCATGGGTACTGCAAGAATTTGAACAAAGATGTGAAGTTTGTGAAAAACAGCCCCTGTCTGTTGTAGATGGAGCACATCTACCGCAAAGGATTTTGTATTTCATGATGTAAATGGTTGACAATGAAAGGTTTGCAACAGACTGCAGGGAGTTAATTACTGACTACACCTTATTCCCCACCTGGGGTATAATTTGTCTTTCCTTGTGTTAATGATCTGCTGGAAAAGAATTCAAACAGGCTGTGAGGTAACATGTCTTCATGAAGCAGACCCAGTGGGGTCTATTTACAAGTCCAGGGGCTTAATAACTGTTCTGATGGACTTTTGTTTGGACTGTTTCTTACCCCTACTGGGGATTCTTCTTATTTGCTGTAATGCTGACGAATAAACACAGGTAGGAAGCTCTTAAACCTACTTGCCATGTGGATTACCTCTCTGCAAGCTCTCCTGAAGCTGAACCCCACATTTGGTGCTCAGATGTAGGCAATCAATCTACTGAGTGGAGCAACATTCTGACGTCATTGCATGCTTGAATTCCCAGAAGTGTGGGTACTATGTTTGTGTTTAGCCAGCAAGGAATGTATTGTATAACGCTATGATGGACATTTTGATGTAAGTGTGATTTTAACTTTAATAAATTCATCAGCAAGGTTTTTCACTATTTGGAGCATTTCTTTTCATGCACTGGTGATTAACTATATGGGATGATGCTAAGTTGACAACTATCACATAACCATCTGCCTCTGAGGAGAATCCTTGGAACTGCTCTTGGATGATCCAAGCTGGGCTGTTTGGTTTTAAGCTCTGATGACCTTTCTTTAATTAGGGGGTCATATACTGTTGGTAAGCTACACTTTTTTCTTGTTAAAAGATCTTTATTGAAGTTTAACATAGGAGATACAAACAGGGTGTGTGAAACACACCTGATTCAGATAGAATTATACATAGCAACAAACGTAGAATCTGGCCCGGTAAGTTCAGAGAATGAGATATTAGCATTTCAAATGGGACTAACTGGAGTAAAATATATACATCTAAACGCGCTAAGAAATTAACCTTTGAGGTCTAGACGTAGCATCCCAGGCACCCCTACTGGGATCAGACTGTGCCTGAGATGGAAGTCCAGATCCGAAACACAATAGAACATGGGGTACAGGTCCAGTCCAGTTCCATTTGAATATTGAGTACCTGCAGGTCCTAGCTACAAAGTGGAACACTGTGCGGTATGCTAGTTCTGCGTTTACAAAACTTATAAGAGGGAAAACAAGAAGAGCATGATGTAGTAAGATGCAGAGGGGAATGGAAGCGAGGAGAGGAGAGATAGAACCAGGAAAGTAGAGAAGAAGTAGAGGTCCACCTGGAGGTCCCAGCACCCCGCTCCACACCATGCTTTTAAATCAGAGGGGGTAGGTAGGGGGTGTCACCAGGGATGGAGGGTCTCAAGGTCTAGGGAGGATGGAAGGAAATGGTCTATCCAAGGTGTCCAGACTTGTTCAAAATTGGAGGGCTGCTCCTTATCTAACTCTTCCATTTTAGCGTGGAGGAGGAATCTAGTCATCCTAGATTTGGTTTCAATTATAGATATGTTTGGCTTTCTCCAGACCTTAGCTATGGTTTACCTGGCTGCTGTAAGGAGGGAAAGGAAGAGTTTGAATTGCGGATGGGATAACACTTCAGGCTTCAAGCTTAAAAGGGCTTGGGCTGTGTCCAGTGATAGGGGCACATCGAATAACCATGAGGCCATGCTAAATATTTCGGTCCAGAACGCTTGTACCACTGGGCACTGCCACCAAATGTGGAAGTGAGTGCCCGACTCGGGACAACCTCGGAAGCACTGGGGGGAGTAAGACGGCACATATTTGGCTATCCTCGCGGGCACTAAGTACCAGCGAGAGACTAGTTTGTAGTTTATTTCAACCGCCTGTACACAAGGCGAAGAGCTTTTTGTGGCTGTCCAGATAGCGGACCAGTCTCTAGAATCAATTTGACGGCCTAAGTCTTGTTCCCACTTGGGTGCGTAAGAGGGACCTCCCGAGTCGGGGCTACAGGTAAGTTGAATATAAAGTTTCGATATTAGACCTTTTGTGTGGGGATCTTGTCTGCAAATAGTTTCAAATTTGGTTGCTTGATCAAGGTGAGGGTTATTAGTGATCTGGTTTAAGTAGAAGTATTTAATTTGGAGGTATCTGAATATTTCTGAGGGGGGTAGATGATGCGACTCTTGGAGAGAGATGAAAATGGAAGGAGTGAGGTTGCATTAACTAGGTGGTGTAGTCTTAATAAGCCTAAGGAAGACCAAGTTTGGAAGGCGTGCGGAGAGTGCCAGGCTGGGTAAAAGGCAGGGTTTTTAAGGAAGGAGAGGAGGGGATTGTGGGGTGACTGTAGCTTATATTTTTGTTTCAGGGAGTCCCAGGTGTTTATGGAATGTTTGGTTACAGGATTATTTAGGATTCCACGTTGTTTCTTTGTTAGCCAGAGCAGGTTAGCTGTTGAGAGGGGGTCTAAGTCCACCGCTTCCACTGCGACCCAAAATGGGGTTTCTTTTGTCAAGTGGTACTTAGGAAGAATGGCCAATTGTGCAGCTCTGAAGTAGTTGGTAAAGTTGGGCATTCCCAAACCCCATTGGAGCTTAGGGAGAAATAGCATTTGTTTGGGGACTCTGGGTCTAGTAGACACCCAGACGAATTTGAATGTTCGTTGTTGGAGTAAGCGTAGGAAGTATGACGGGGCAGGGATAGGGAGTACTCTAAAGAGGTAAAGTAGTTTGGGTAGGACAGACATTTTTACTATTGTGATCTTACCTAGCCAAGAGGTGGGAAGATGTGCCCAAGGGTTTAGTAGGCTTGAGACTTGTCTCAAGAAGGGTGGGTAGTTGTGTGAGAAGAGTTTGGAAAGATCATCCCTTAATTCGATCCCCAGATATGTTAGGGATGAGGTGGCCCAAGGGAATGGCAACGACCCCTGTGCGGCTATGAGTTCCTCCTGTGGGATGGAGATATTTAAAGCCTGAGATTTCTTGGGGTTGAGCTACACTTTTTTTCATAAGCGGTGTCACAGAATATACTTCTATGGGCGATGGATGCTCATCACAGATATATGAACACTTAAAGTGGAAGTAAAGTCCTCTATAATTTTTTTTTTTTTAGCCCCCCCCCCAGGTGGGTTATGCCATAATGTACTAGTATGCACAGCATATTTGAACATTATAGCAGACTTGCCTGTCATATGGTGTCCTCCAGCACATTGCAGGGACCGATCTGACGGCACCCTGGGCTTCCATCTTTGCCCAGTCTTCCTTCCAGGTCCTGTGCCTTCAGCCACTTGATAGGCCGGGCCATGATAACACCACTTCCATTCATGCGCATGGGAGTCATCACCACGGCATGGATCGGGGGCCAGTTCGGGATGTAAATGATGCTGAGTTGCACATGCGCAGCTCAGTGAACATGACAGCTGACAGACAGAAGGATGAATTAATGGTAGAAGAGGGTCTCTTCTGTCATAAATACCCTGCCTGTCAGTCATTTGTTGACAAACCAGCTTTACTTCCACTCTAAGAAGGGGGCTTCCCCCTTTTGCACATGGACTTTTTGCTTTTGTTTTTGAATTTAACTTAGTCACTGGAGAAAAATTGTATATCATTGTGTTTATATTTTAGTAGTGTGACTCTTTATGCTAAAATTGCTCTACTGATCCTCTCTGAAAGGCAAGTTTATTGGTTATGCTGTGTACCTGATGTTAATGCTGTTTGAGTCAGTGGTATTTAACGGGACAGCAGACTGTGTCTGTACCACTTAAAGGCATGGTGCACTGATGTACAATTTTGATTTTGCAGCATGGTGGACTTGAAAGAAGCATTGCTATTAGTAACACGGCACAGCAATAGACTCAGAAGAATCAGAAGATTCTGGCTCAGCAGCAGCAAACTAATATGTATAACCACAAATCCAGCGCTACCCTATACAAAACAACTAATAAAGTGCAAAACAATGTCCATAAATATGCACAGATGATTGATAATAAATGAATATTCAACCGTTGTGTGACATAGGTGATAAAGTGACAACAGTGCTCTTCAGTGCTTCATAAACTTTGTGCAAAAAGTGCCAGGTGCCAGGACCCCTCTTGTGTCCCCACTCACCGGAGGAAGTAGACCTACTGCTTTGCAGTCAGCAGGTCAGCAGAGCGGAGCATTAATTATAGGTGGTTCCTGGCCGAACACTGGAGCAGGTAAGCAGAGTGATAGTCCCAAAGAACATCAATCCTTGGTGGCTCGAAAGAACAAGGGAACACTCATAATGTAGACCGTAAAAAATCACTTTAATGCGCATAAAATATTCTACTTACAAAAATATCCATGGAGAAATCGCATATTAATATCGAGATACACAGCGTGGTGACTGGTAAGCGAACATCCGCCCGTCTCCCACCGCCGACGGACGTGACATGGACAGCTGCGACAGGCCGTAAATTACGTCAACGCGTTTCGCTCCCAAGATTAGGGCGTCATCACGGACATCAGCAGAAAACTAATGCAGATCAACAAGAAACCATTAGAATGTTGGCTGCCCAGCACAGCAAGAATCCCACAGATTATTGGCTGCCCAGCTGGTGAGAACTGAGGCCAAGGCAGCTGAGAGAGACCGACAGGCCTTAGCTGCCAGCTCAGACCAAGTGTTCCGACTGTGTTCCCAAGTGACAATCTTTCTGGCACAAGGAGAAGTGGAGGCCTTCTTTTGCATTTTTGAGAGCACTGCAGAGGGGCCAGGCCTACCCTAAAGACTGCTTTGCTGGTTGCACCACTATTGGCAGGGGACTCCCAAAAGGCATACTTTGACTTGACTGCTGAGGATGCCTGAGACCTGAGTGAGGGCACAGCAAGCGTACAGCTGGAGTTACAAGACAGATTGTACCGCTATTCCCCAATGTATGGCCTAATCAACCTAGCCAAATGTTGCAGCCTGAAGTGCTCACAAGACCTCAGATAATGGAGAGTGTCGCTATGGACCAGTATATGAGAGCTCTACCTACAGAGCTGCAGAGGTGAGTTAAGCTGATCCAAAGTCAAAGGATGATCTGGTTGAACAGGTGGAACTTCACTTTGCTGCAGAGGAAAATATGCATGCACTCCTGGACTCTGTAAGCCTGGTCACCCTGGTTTATACCTGGCTTGTGGACTCTGAACAGTGGATCCAGCATCAGGTAGGAGTGGTATGTGTGCATGGTGACTGTAAAAAGTACCCCCACAACATTGGTGACCATTGAAACCAGCCCAGGATCTGTTTGCCATGAAGTAGCTGTGTCTCCAATGTTATTGCACAGTGTAATATTGGGCAGAGACTTTCCACTGTTCCAGAAACTGCAGTAAGAAGGAAAAGAGTCCCGAGCCTGGGTTTTCTAGGACTGCTGGGAAGACCCCCCCAACCCCTTTGAACCAAAGATGCCCTTCACTTTTCTTTCTCCTCTGTCTCTGTGCTTCTTCCTCTTTTCCTTTCCTGATGTTTTGTAGGTTATACTATATTTTCTTTTATCTGCATTTCGGATTGTAGCAGTCCTGTGTGGCCAATTGGTCTCAGGAGTTTTTCTTTCAACCTCCTCAGATGTTGCTGGTTTAATTGATGTCAGTGCAGGGGATGGTCAGGTTGGGCTCGGCCTTGTCCCTCCTCTGAACACAGCTTGATACCAAAGGGGGTGTCGGGTGGAGATACTGGGGTCAGTCCTTACGCTCTCCCCTCGTTGTGTTCTCACTTGATTTATTCCATACTTGCACATGTAATGGTCTTCTTTTTTGTTTTTTTTTGTTCAATGTTCTCTTGGTATGGCCTTCCCGTACCTACTGTGCTTTTTCTCTTTTGTATTTCTGAAAAATCAATAAAAAAATTTCAAACTCGAAAATGTATCATTTCCCCTAGACATTTGTCTAGGGGAAAAGGAGGTGGCCTCTAAGACCCATGAGATGCCTGGTATGCGGCAACTAGAGGTCTCCCGGGACAACTTTGGCACTGCCCTGTTACAGGATTCAACTTTTGAATAATCCAAGAAAATTGTGAAGATAAACAATGAGAGCTTGGTAGCTCCGGGGCTTGAGAATGTGTTTCCTCATATGGCAGGTAACCATGACATGTGTCAGGTTGACAAATTTCAGGGTAAGATTGTGGAACAGCTCGGAGGACAGTATTGAACTTGGCCAATACACGTCCCCTGGGGGGTCACCAGACATATGAAAAGACCAAGGAATATATTTTACAACATTTCTTTTGGCCAGGTACACATGCAGATTTGAAATAATATTGCGAGTCTTGCCCTGAGTGTCATAAGTCAGCCCCTATGCCCTATTACCATAGCCCATAGTGCCATTGCCGGTGATTGAGGTCCTTTTTTTTTTTTTTTTTAAATACATTTTTATTGAGTTTTTACAAGTCCAACAAAATCAGATAACACAGTAAGTGTACAAAGATAGAAGATAGGAGAGGATAGTTACAATTCTCGAGGGTTAGCTGGGGGACATATGTGATGAAAGAGGGATGAAAAATCACATCATTATATCATACAGCAAAAAGGGGGGGGGGGGCAAATAACGGCTGAGACGTAATGACCTCAGTCTTGTATCTGTGACCACAAATAGGCTTTCTGCATAACTACTCTCCCTCCTCGGATTGAGGTCCTTTTTGATTGAATTGCCATGGATCTGATTGGACTAATAGTTAAAGCTTTCTTTTTTTCTTTTTCTGGTGCAGTGGGCAGCATGAGTGATGATGGATTTACATCGGGGACACTGTTTTTTTTATTTTTTAGTAAAGGAATTGTCAATAAGTGTCTCTGTTTTTATTACTTTTTGACACTTTTTTGGTGAATGGGCACTATGTACACCATACTCATTTACTTGGGGGGGGGCGGGGTATTTAAATAATTTTTTTATTTTTATTGTTGCACTTTAAGCATCATTAAAATCCCTGCTCCTGATAAAAAGGGGTAGCTTTTGAAAAACATTTTTGCATTGATACATGTCCCCGCGGGCAGTACCTGGACCCCCATACCTCTTTTATGGCCAATTACTTGCATAAAAGCCTTAAAAATGGGCACTTTTGATTTTTCCTGTTTGGCTCCAATAGACTTCAACATGGTTCACCATTCGGGTCAGAACTTTCCCCTGTTCAGTTCGCAGCAGAACTCCCGAACCTGGGGGTGTTCGGCCCATCTCTAATGGAGAGCAATGTTTGAACTCTAGTAGAAATAAGCATGTGCAGGTAAATAGAGGGAAGTCCCCATAAGAGAGTCCCTTCTTCCTTTTAAGAAACCCTTATACACCCCTATTAAACATCTGCCAAACCTCTGTTAATAAAACAGAACTTCAGTTAATATGTTCAATTGGAAGCTGTCTCTCAAAGTTTTGTTTTTTGTTCTGCCACTAGGTGTCATTAGTCTTCTTGGTTCAATGATGGCCAGCATCATACAACCCACTTACTCTGAGCTCAGGCTGTCATGGACTCACACCCAGCCTGTGATCGGATAGTGAAAGGTTAAGGAGCACAGTGATGAGCTCATCTTTCTATCACTCTGTATTCTTTTTATATCATTGTGCTCCTTATCAGCACACAAACTGATTGATTGTCTCCTTGTACTGCTTCTTTTACTCCCACATTGAAACAGAGACTGCAAAGGTATGATACCAAGTCAAATTCAGACACTTGCAGTGGTTGCATAAAAAATATGATATAATAATATTAAAGAGTTTTTCATATATTGTATCTTTTATATCGGTTTAGATTTCAGCTTCAGGATATTAGGGTCTTACAAGTAAAATTGTGTATCTGACCCACCAGTAGCTAAAAGCTGCCTGTACCCAGCAGTAAAAGTACTTTATGTTCAGCAATAAATATATTTTTCATTAGACTAATGTCAGATGCGTTTTCCACATATAGTAAAGTTTGATCAATTGCAGAATGAAAAGTGTAATTTTTAACAGGTTGATAAAAAAAGTGGACCATGCACATAAACATAATGTTGTATGATAAAAAAAATTGAGGGACATTCTCACACCACATGTTTAAGGATGCTTATGGGATTGTGTTTACATCTCATATCTGATGGTTTTGTTTTTTGTTTTCATTGTCTTCTGATTCCCACTAAGAAAACACTGATGTAAATAATGCATAGCATGGTGCTACACAAAAGACAATAGTAGGTTTATTTCACAATATATTCAATATACTCATGGCTTCTTGGTAACCATACTGTATATTCTTCAAAATGTTTTAATTGCTAATTTGTAATGATGAAGCAATGCCCATCAGTAAAGGCAAATCTCAACTCATATTAACTAATATGCGTACATAAGAAATAACAGTATCACAAATGAGAGTTTTTTTTTTTCTTTTTTTTTTTAATTAGGTACAAGTGACATTTTTGGTCTAAAGAAGTTCTCATCAAAACATCACCTTGTATCAGGTGGAATAAAGGCCGCCTAAAAATAACTCACTGTTTTTAGTTAGTTAATTGTAAATGTGCTTTTGGAAAGACAAAGGTATATAAATCCTGTAGTGTCAAGCTGCCTAAGGACACTGTTAACTAGTCTAATCAATGAAAAAACATCTTAAATTATTAAAGCAAACTTTTCCCATTTTAAATTATAGGGTGTACAGCCTGATTCGATCCAATCAATAACATTGCATAATTGGTTCTAATTAGCAAATTAACGTCTAAAATTAATCACTGACATTAATTGCTTGTGAGTAAGAGTAATGGAAGTTGGTAAACTGTCTATTTTACAGACTAAGCATTTTCAGATATAAAAACTGTCTGGAAGTGCTGCAACAAGATCATCCTTCCATAGTAATCACTTTTGTAAAGTCTCAGGAGAATGTTTCTGTTTTGGTGGATAAACTATTGTGAGTTGTTATTCTTGTCAGTTAGAACAGTTTGTTCATATCGCCATTGAAAGATTGGATTACATTGGACAATTATATTTTTTAATCATTTACTCATTGAGCTGACTTGTATTGTTTAGAGCTTTACAGAGGGCTTTATTCTTATTAGTCTTGCACCCCAAGGAAGCTTACAAATCCAATGTCCCTACCACAGTCAAACAGCAGAAACAGCCTTGTGTGATGATTTACCCCTCTTGGCACTTATGAAATACTTCAGTCCAAGTGCAAAGACAACATTGCCACAAACAGTAGTTGAAAAAGAGACCTTTTTGATCCAAACCACATGGAGTGAAATGCTTGTTACACAAGCTTTTTTCAAGATATGTTTTCAGTGAATTGGAAACTGTAATAAAGAAAATGTTGCCTTTTGTGCTTGCCAAAATCATAGATATTTGCTAACGCAGTAGGTCCACTTTTAGTAGTGTGTGTTATGTATGTGTGTTTGTATGTACAGTATGTATATATGTGTGTGTTTGTGTGTGTGTGTATATGAAGTGTATAATTCGATTTTTTTTTTTCCTGCATTGGAAAGGGTTTGATGCTCCTACTTTCTGGAGGTTGCTCGTTTTTGCCTGGTGGCACCGCCCCCTTCTGATGTCACTGAAACAGCATGCACCAGTCCATGACAACAAAGGGGGCGGGGCCACCAGATGACAAAGCTAGGTGACCCTGCCCCTTATCTACAGTATCTCACAAAAGTGAATACACTCCTCATATTTTTATAAATATTTTATTATATCTTTTCATATGACAACACTGAAGGAATGACTCTTTGCTGCAATGTAAAGTAGTGAGTGTACAGCTTGTATAACTGTGTACATTTTCTGTCCCCTCAAAATAACACAACACACAGCCATTAATGTCTAAACTGCTGGCAACAAAAGTGAGTATACCCATAAGTAAAAATGTCAGAATTGGACCCAATTAGCCATTTTCCCTCCCCGGTGTCATGTGACTCGTTAGTGTTACAAGGTCTCAGGTGTGAATGGGGAACAGGTGTGTTCAATTTGGTGTTATTGCTGTCACTCTCTCATACTGGTCACTGGACGTTCGACATGGCACCTCATGGCAAAGAATTTTCTGAGGATCTGAATAAAAGAATTGTTACTGTACATAAAGATGGCCTAGGCTAGAAGAAGATTGCTAAGACCCTGAAATTGAGCTGCAGCACAGTGGCCAAGATCATACAGCAGTTTAACAGGACAGGTTCCACTCAGAACAGGCCTCGTCATGGTCAAGTAAAGAAGTTATGCGCAAATGCTCAGCGTCATATCCAGAGGTTGTCTTTGGGATATAGACTTATGACTGCTGCCAGCATTGCTGCAGAGGCTGAAGGTGTGGGGGGCAGCCTGTCAGTGCTCAGACCATATGCTGCATACTGCATCAAATTGGTCTGCAAGGCTGTTGTCCCTGGAGGAAGCCCCTTCTAAAGATGATGCACAAGAAAGCCTGCAAACAGTTTGATGAAGACAAGCAGACTAAGGGCATGGATTAGTGGAACCATGTCCTATGGTCTGATGAGACAAAAAAAAGTATTTGGTTCAGATGGTGTCAAGCCTGTGTGGCGACAACCAGGTGAGGAGTACAAAGACAAGTGTGTCTTGCCTACAGTCAAGCATGGTGGTGGGAGTGTCATGGTCTGGAGCTACATGAGTGCTGCTGGCACTGGGGAGCTACAGTTCATTGAGGGAACCGTAAATCCCAAGTATGTGACATACTGAAGCAGAGCATGGGCGCCTCCCTTCTGAGAGTGGGCTGCAGGGCAGTATTCCAACATAACCTCAAACACACCTCCAAGTTGACCACTGCCTTGCTAAAGAAGCTGTGGGTAAAGGCAATGGATGGGCCAAGCATGTCTCCAGACCTAAAACCTATTGAGCATATGTGGGGCATTCTCAAAAGGAAGGTGGAGGAACGCAGAGTCTCTAACATCCACCAGCTCCGTGATGTCATCATGGAGGAGTGGAAGAAGACTCCAGTGGCAACCTGAGAATCTTTGATGAACTCCATGCCCAAGAGGGTTAAGGCAGTACTGGAAAATAATGGTGGCCACACAAAATATTGACACTTTGGGCCCAATGTGGACAATTTCACTTAGGGATTTACTAACGATTGCCAGTGGTTTAGACATTAATGGCTATGTGTTGAGTTATTTTGAGTGGACAGCAAATTTACACTGTTATACAAGCTATACACTCACTACTTTACATTGTAGCAAAGTGTCATTTCTTCAGTGTTGTCACATGAAAATGTAGAATAAAATATTTTTAAAAATGTGAGGGGTGGACTCACTTTTTGAGATACTGTATATAAGAACTGTCAATCAGTTTAGCCTGCAGTAGGCGGCCAGCTTTCATGTCGGTGGGAGCGTTTTTATTCTTTTATTTTTCAGGTGCGGCGGGCAGCATGATTGACAATGGATTTGCAGTGGAGGACACTGTTTTTTATTTTCTAATAAAGCAATTGTCAAAAACTGTGTGTTTTTATTACTTTTTGACACTTTTTTGGTAAATGGATAGGATACTATGTACCCCATACTCATTCACATGGGGGCGGGATATAGGGGCCCCCTTGTCAAAGAGGGCTTCCAGATTCCAATAATCCTACTGCCCACAGACCCCCACAACCACTGGCCATGCCCACCCCGGATGTTGAGGGCACGTGGCCTGGTATGGTTCGGGAGGGGGGTGCTATCTCATCCCCCCCCTTTCCTGACCTTCTGGGCTGCTTGCTCAGATAAGGGTCTGTTATGGAGAGACCTCACGCATTTTATTTTTAAATTAAACACTATAGGATGAACACATTTTGGCTTTAAACATGATGTGTTTACCTCTCATCCGTGCCCCCTTGGGTCTCCTCCGGTCCCGCACCTAAAGCTCCCTGGCCAGATGTTTTCCTGACTGTCACTATCTGGGAATGTAGCTACAATACTCTGTCTCTGCCGATTTACATGTTCTATGAGCATCAACTCCTGAAGTGAGCTGTAGCTCACGAAATGCATCAAGGTTTTAAGATGCCCTGTCTCAAATATGTACTGTCATTCATAACTTTTTAAACATGTTTTATGTGCATCCACTCCTGAAGAAGTGAATGGTAGCTCACAAAACACGTTGAGTTTTTAGAATGCCCTGTCTCAAGCATGTACTGTCATTTGTTACTTTTTAAGTATGTACTGTATTATACACTGGAATTACGATAAATCAGCTTGGTTTGTTACATTTGCATCTAATGTAACATGATGACAAGTGTACTTACCTTTAAATAAACCATTTATCATGTCTAATTTGCATTCTATGGCCATTTGTGGTACACCTCATTTAAATTCCCAGGGCACAGTTCTGTCTTTGTATGTATGGTTATTAGGGATGGAGGTAACACCGGACTACTTTTATAATTTTTCGTAGCCATATTAAGGTGTGTTTAGAGGGTGTAATTGGATCCTGGTAGGGATGGGCCGAACACCCCACGGTTCGGCTCGCACCAGAACTTGCAAACAGGCTAAAAATTTGTGCGAACACGCCAAGGCCGTTAAAATCAATGGGACTCAAACATGAAAAATCAAAAGTGCTAATTTTAAAGGCTTATATGCAAGTTATTGCCCTAAAAAGTGTATGGGGTCCAGTGTACTGCCCCAGGGGACATGTATCAAAAAAGGTTTATAAATTGATTCTTTTTTCAGGAGCAGTGATTTTAATAATGCTTAAAGTAAAACAATAAAAATTAAATATTCCTTTAAATATCATGCCTGAGGGGTCCCCTTGGTCTGCCTGTAAAAGTGCGCACCTCTGTGATGTTTAATGTAATGTATTGCCAGTTGCCAGCAATATAGATAAAATCACTGAAAAAGCATTGCATTGCCCCCCCCCAGTCCATACCAGGCCCTTCAGGTCTGGTATGGATTTTAAGGGGAACCCAGCACCAAATTTTTTTTAAAAAATGGCATAGGTGTCTCCCCCACCAAAATCGAAACCAGAACTTTACCAGGCCCATACCAGGCCACATACTCTCAACATGGGGAGGGTGCTTTGAGGTACATTGTACCCCTACACATTCACCAAAAAAGGAGTGTA
>BLSH010444425.1:134258-157049 GCA_018402905.1 Glandirana rugosa
CTCTCTACTCATTGTCTCTGCCTAGTATACATAACTATTCAACATCATTATTACATTAAACTGTCTGATTACGTAAAGGAACGGTCAACGAAGTTAGTTCTACATAAAGCACTAACATGGTTTCTAACAGATAACATGGGAGTTAACAAGTTATTTTTACTTACTTTCATTTTATGTAAAAACCTTCGTCTAGTCTTTGGTGCACTGTCATAGTCACTTCGTTCGTTAGTAATCCGACTTTTTTTGTTTTGTTTGGGTAGTCTCTCTATCGTTTTTGTAATCCACACACTGTTGTGAAGTGTGTTTTCTTCACCAGGGAAAGAATTCTTCGTTCATCCACCACAGTTGTTTTACGTGGTCTTCCAGGTCTTTTGGTGTTGCTGAGCTCACCGGTGCATCTTTCTTTTTAAGGCTGTTCCAAACAGTTGATTTGGCCACACCTAATGTTTTTGCTATCTCTCTGATGGGTTTGTTTTGTTTTTTTCAGCCTAATGATTGCTTGCTTCACTGATACTGTCACGTGGTTTCTGATCTGCTTCCAAAAATGTATTTTACTTTCATTCATTTTTATTGAACAATTGAGGGTACAATAGACAATCTTTGGTACAATCACGAAATACATCTTGATTGAAGCAACTGGCAAGGAAATGCATTAGTCTGTCAAATTACATTATTACTACAACTTATCAATACATATGATCCGTCTCTGTTACTCATCTCTCTAATCTTTTGTCTGACCCCCATGGCTCAGCCACCCCTCATGGGATCTAGCTGTGGCCCAGCCCTTGGGTAGCCCCTCCACCCATACAGTGATGAGTCACATGGGCCTTTCCTATCCGCTGTGTGCTATGTGTTTTTCCCTTCATTTCTTTCTCATAGTTGCTTCCCAAGGGATAGTCTTTTTTGATTGCCTCTCTACGCAGTGCATATTAGAATGCATAATAAGCAAGAAAACAGTTACAAAAAACAAAACTTAACATTAACCTTAATGCCTGCACGCCTGCCGATTTCCCTAGTTTTGGGTTAAGTCCTCACATCATTTCTGTTTATATTCATTATACCATGTGGACCAAAGCTTCCATTTATGGTCCCACTCCTCAGATCTACCCTGGGAGCTTGCAAATGATCTTTCATATGTGCTGTGGGCCTGGGTTGTCAACATCACTTCCCCCATAGTGGGAGCTGTTTTGTCCCTCCAATGGCGTACCAGTGTCAGTCTAGTGCTGAGTAAAACATGGGAGATGATCGTTCTACTCTCTCTGGGAAACGCGTCCACTCCCACAGACAGCAGTGCCAGTGCGGGTGAGCGTGTCATCCTTACTTTTGTTATTTGATTCAGTTTATGGAAGCACTCCGACCATAAGTTTCTTAATAGTGGACATTCCCACAGTGTGTGAATTAGAGTTCCAATTTCTCTGCATCCTCTCCAACAAAGTGGAGAGGACTGGGCATTCATTTTGGATATTCTGTATGGTGTTAGATACCATCTCATTAAGATTTTTTGATACAATTCCCATAGGTTAGCGCTCCTAGTTGTTTTATAAGTTATTTGAATAGCTTTTTGCCATTGTTCTGATGTGAATTCCAAATTAAAGTCTTTTTCCCATGCCCTAATGTATTGGTTTTTGGTAAATGTATTTTTATTATCTATGATTTTATAGAATAATGATATTCCTTTTGTTTTAGAGTTTGTTGAGTTGTAAAATTGAACTATTTGCCATGGTAGAGCTATATTTAATTTGTTGTTGGATTTGACGAAGTGGGACAATCTCACATATGTATAGTATTCAGAGCTGGGTAAGCCGAATTCTAATTGTAGAGCTCTGAAGGTTTTAATCGCTGGGCCCACTAATATGTCATCTAATTGTTTTATCCCTCTTTGAGTCCAGGTAGCTACTGTGATATTGTGAATCAATATTGGAATACAGTTCATTGACAGTGGTTTGGTTGTTAGTTTGCTATCTATGAATGTTGCCTCATTCAGGTTTTGCCACTTTGTTACTGATGCTATTATTGTGGGAGATAGGGTTTTATACCCTTTTTTAACATGAGTGTGAGCCTCCAGGAACCAATGGGTGTTGTGCCCTTGCACTTGGTAGTTTTCTAAGTCTAGCCATTTATTGTCTGGGGGTTGTTGAAACCATGTTTTTAACTGCGCCAATATTACTGCTGTATGGTAATCCTTTAGGTTTGTTAATCCTACTCCCCCTGCCTCTCTTGTGTTGGTCAGGTTCCTAAAGGCACACCTTGCTCTTTTCCCTCTCCAGAGAAATTGGTTAATCAGCGATTGTGCTTTGTCAAAATAGGACTTGGGCGCTAGGATGGGTACTGTTCTGAACACGTAAAGAAATTGTGGCAGTATAGTCATTTTAAATGCAGCTAACCTTCCTGTCCAGGACAGTTCTTCTATGGCTATGTTTTTTAGTTTGGACGGAAGTTCCTGCAGTATTGGGCTGTAATTTTCCTTAAATAGGTCATTCGTGTTTGGGGTTAAGGTGATTCCCAGGTATTTAATACCTCTGTCTTTCCATACGTATGGGAAGGAATTTATGAGTTTTAGTTTTGTTTGTTGATTTACACCCAGACCCAGCACATATGATTTAGTATCATTGACTTTATAATATGATATTCGATTGAACAATTTCAAGGAGTCATGTACCGAAGCCAGGGATCTCTCCACATCTGTTAGTATAAGTATTATGTCATCTGCAAATAAGCTAATGGAGTGGGAAAACTTGTTGCCTCTCCAGCCAGATATGTTTGGATGATTACGGATATGTATGGCTAAGGGCTCCATTAATATATTAAAGATCAATGGTGAAAGAGGGCACCCTTGGCGTGTCCCATTTGTAATTTTAAAAGGGGATGACAATACTCCTGATGTGTATACTCTGGCAGAGGGTGTAGTGTATAATGCTAAAATAGCCGCTTTTATCATGCCCTCAAAACCAAAAGCTGATAGAGTGCTATTTAGGTATCCCCAATGGATGCGATCAAAGGCCTTCTCTGCATCCAAAGCAAGGAGCAGAGAAGGCCTTTTTTGTTGGTTTATGCAGTGGATGATATTAATCAAGCGCCTTGTAGCATCTGAAGTTTGACGGCCTTTTGTAAACCCTGATTGATCTGAGTCTATCAATGATGGGAGGATGCCCTGTAGTCTAGTGGCTAATAGTTTGGCATAGATTTTAATGTCGTTATTTAACAGGGATATTGGCCTAAAATTTTGGGGTGTCGTGGGATCTTTCCCCGGCTTGGGTAGTGTTATGACCATTGCTTGTAGCATTTCCTGAGGGAAGGAGGAAGAGGCAGCCGCATTGTTAAATATTCGCGTCATATATGGCAAGAGTGTATGTTTAAAAGTTTTGTAGTATTCCCCTATAAATCCATCAGGCCCTGGGGATTTATTACTTGGCAGTGAATCAATTGTCATGAGAATTTCAGAAGGCTGAAAGGGTGAGTTTAGCATTTTTAATTGGTCCCCATTAAGCTTAGGTAATGGCAACTTCTGCAAAAACTCATTAATTAATGATGGTGTTGGTTGGAAAGTGCCTGGCTCATCCTTGAGATTGTAAAGTGTGCCATAATAGGCACTAAAGGCCTCTGCAATGTCACAAGGATGAAAAAGTTTATTTTTGGTAAGAGGGTGTATCAGAAAGGGGATCTTTGTTTTATGTCTATACCCTTTTAGTTTCTGAGCCAGTAATTTCCCCGCTCTGTTTCCCATAGCGTAATGTTGCATTTTGAGTCTGCTTGTAGCTTTCTCAAAGCGCTCCATCAGGACTGATCGTAAATCAGAGCGTTTTGTCAGCAGTTTTTGAGATGTGCTCGGGGAAGGTGATTTTTTATTAAGTGTTTCTAGTGTTTGGATTTCTTTTAACAGTTGTTTAATTTGCAATAGGCGCTGCCTCTTGACTCCCGCCCCCAGTTTAATGAGTATTCCCCTCATAAAAGCTTTGTGTGCAGACCATACAACAAAGTCGTCTTCCACACTGCCCTCATTTTCAAGAAAGAACGTTTGGAGCTGATCTTCCAGAGCTTTTTTGTGCTGTGTGTTGAGCAGTAATGAGGGATTTACCCTCCAAATAGGAGCATTCTTCGTGGAGACAGAGTCCTCCAAAGATAGAGTTATGGAGGCATGGTCTGACCAAGTGATTGTATTTATGGTAGATGAGATAGTTCTAGATAGTGTTGCTTGGTCTGTCAGAAAGAGGTCTATTCTTGAATATGATTGGTGTGCTGCTGAGAAGAAGGTGTAGTCTCTTTCTCCTGGGTGTAAACATCTCCAAGTGTCAAATAGATCATTTTTGTGCAGCCACTCTTGTAGCTGGGGGGTAACTCTCCTGTGTGTGGTTGATGTGTCTATGGTTGGGTCTGCTGTGAGGTTCATATCTCCACAAATTATTAAGTGTCCCCTGCAATGCTGTTGGATTTTCTTCATCATTTTGTTTAAGAAGCGTATTTGGTGGGCATTGGGTGCGTAGGTATTTACCAACATGTATTGAGTTGAGTTGATTTCACATACTAGTATTAGGTAGCGTCCCTGAGTGTCCTTGATTTCTTCATGTAAGGTGAAGGAGACAGTGTCTCTTATAGCTGTTAACACTCCCCTTTTTTTTCCTCTGCGTTAGCCATGTATACATAAGGGAAGCTTCTATGTGCGCATCTAGGTTGTCTCCTGGTATCAAAATGTGTCTCCTGTGCGCATAGAATGTCTCCTTTTAGGGCCACCGCCTCCTCCCATAAAGACTTCCTCTTGGCTGGATGATTAAGGCCTTTGGTGTTTATTGAGATTATTTTAATCCCCATTCTGTATGTGTGGGTGTCTGATCAGATAGTCATACTTGAGTCTTGTCTTTGGGCTCCCTCTAGCGGCAAGAGACAAGTATTTTCCTCCATTTGGTGTGATTAGAAGGTGTGATGCAATTGTACTCACGGAACCTTTAGTGGTCGTAGAAGTATTCTTTAAGCTGGAGCAGAAGATGCATGTTGTGCTGTTTGAGGTTGTCTGGGCTCTCCCCATGTCCGAAGGATTTTTCCATTTCCAGTTCGGCAAGCGTGCAAACAAAAGAACATATATAAAAAAACAGAAAACAAAGTTTAGAACAGTTGTGGTACCAGTCTTTGGGTGGTACACATTGCCAGGGTGCAGCTTTTTGCTGCTTAAGGTGAGTAGGGGTTAAGTCTTTTGCCCGAGAGGTGTCTCAAAGACCCTCGAGCCGCAGGGCTTTGGTTTATGATGTGGATTTATAAGTGGCTTTTGGAGTTTTTAGAGGTGACCACCCTCCATTCAGACTCCACTACATGTGTGTTGCGAGGTGATGTCCGATTGTCGTCAGGTTCAGGGAGTATCTGCCATTTTTTAAGCAGGTATATGCCTTTTTCCAGGGAGTCCACAGTGTGTGATACGTTGTCTCTGGTGATAGTCAGCTTTGAAGGATAACCCCACTTATATCCTATACCATGGTTTCTGAGGGCCTTTGTTATAGTGTTTAGGCTTTTCCTTTTTTGCAGGGTATACTGAGATAGGTCTGCATATAATTGGAGTTTCTGAGATTGAGGTGACAGATTTCCCCCTTTCCGCATCGCTGCCATCACCTTTTCCTTAATATGGAAGAAGTGCAGGCGCAGGATAACATCTCTGGGGACTTGGTCTGGGAGGAAAGATGGTTTTGGTAAGCGGTGAATTCTATCAATTATGAGATCTGTGTCAGTGAGTTCTGGGACCAGTTCTCTGAATAAGTTTGTAGCGTAGTTCCGGAGTTCATAGGCTGTACTGACTCGGGGACCCCCCTTATTTTGAGGTTGTTCCTTCTGCTCCTGTCCTCTAAATCCGCTAATTTAGCTTTTATGGTCTCCATATCCTTGTCCGTGGATTCATGTGCGTCCACTAGGTCGTTTATGGTCACCGCAAATTCTCCCATCTTTGTTTCAACATGGCCTACCCTGTTGCCCACCTCCTGGAGTTCACTGTGGAAACGTTGCATACACGCTGCCATGTCTGTTTGTAACGAGCTCCTGAGTGATAAGAGCATCTCTTTCAGTACTGAGTCGCTCACTGGTGTGTTTGTAATAGGAAATTCCTCTATTGAATCAGGGAGCTCCCTCGTTTCATCCCCTGAGTCAGTTGCACTGTGTACCGGGCTGAATCCGCCTCCATCTGTCCTAAATTTAGCCTTGGCAGGGCTTGCGGACTGTGGTGTGGTGGGATAGGAGCCAGGCTTACTATTAAAGGTAGACTTATTAGCTATCAGGCCTGGGGTGTTAGGCTGGGTGCTGTAGTCCCGTGCTGGCGTGGGGGAAGTGTCCGCGCCATTTTGCCTACCTCCATCCGCCGCTTGTGTGAAGTACATCGTGAGTTTTTGCGGCTTCCTTTCCTCCTTTCGCTTCCTAGACATGATCCTTTATGTCTTGGGGTGTGATTCGCCCTGTTTGGGATGTAGGATAGTGGTCAGTCCCGTTGCTTCGTGCCGCTGAATAGCCCTGGTGCTCGGAGCTCCTCTCTCAAGCGGCCATCACGCTCCGCGGCTAGCCACGCCCCCCCCAAAAATGTATTTTAGTTTTTCCCACGTAATATCCCCCACAACCACATGTGAGTAAATGAATTATCCCAATGGTATTGCAGTTAACAAAATGATGCATTAGCAGATTCTCTCTCGTGGGCAGACAAACCTCCTTGCTGGTTTAATAAACCGGCAGAAACTGCATGTCCCACAGCGGAAGGTGCCTCTGGGTAGAGACCCACAGGGGTCCGAGTTCTTAGGTGCAGAAAAATGACTAGAATTTCACGAAGAGACTGGTTGCAATTAAACAGATTGTGGATTGGGATCAATGAACAGACTTAGTGTGGGGTCATCCTTTAAGAGGTGCAAGTGGGTTTGGAAACTACGTCACAATTGTTGATGTTGAGTATTATATTTTGTAATTGGACGTAAATTTGGTAAGTTTAATGATGTCACCTCACCTTGAAATAAAAGAAGGTCTTGGGGGTTGTCTAAAGCATCGTGATATGCTTTCCTAAGGGACTCCCCTGTCAGTGAATCGCTCTCTAAGGTTTGTGGCCCGTTTATACAAATCTCCCTCATCACTACAATTTCTTCTAGCTTGTAAATAATGGCCTTTTGGTATTGACTTAATAAGATGTGAGGGATGAGCACTTTGAAAGTGCAAAAGGGAATTGCTGGCTTTATCTTTACGGTACAGGTTAGCTGAGATCTCCCCCTCTGGGCTGTTATGAATAGTTAGGTCCAGAAAGGGTAAGGTATGGATGTGCTAATTCAAGGTGAAGGAAAGATTGTAGTAATTATGGTTCAATGCTTGAATAAGCGATTTAAAAAAATGTGAGGGGTGTACTCACGTTTGTGAAATACTGTATAATATTATTTTTTCTTAACTGCAGATGAAATCATGCTTCATTTAGGCTTAGGTGTTTCATTGATCTTATAGTGCACTTTAATAATGACCGCAGGCTTTTTTTAAGCTAAAAGACAATGCTGGATAAAAAACACTGGTAGCATCTTTCTGTAGTAGCATTTTAGCAGCTTTTTTGAAATATTTAGGAGCGTTTAAGAGTGTTTAGGAGCACTAGCATTTTATTACTGTTTTTGTAGTAAAAGGGAAAAAAATCACAAACGCTATTAGTAGTGCTTAGGAGCATTTAATGGCATTTAGCAGCATTTCTACTGGAAAAACACTCAAAGAAACTCTACAAAAACTATTTTTTTCCTGTTCCTAGATGCTGAAGCTCAGAAAACTCTAATAGCCTAAAGTAGTGTGCATGGACACATAAGATAACATTATTTAGCTTCTAGGAGCAGAAAAAAACACTAGTGTACATGGAGCCTCAAAGCGAGGCTGAAAAAGTTGTTGGTTCTCTATATATACAAAAAAAGGGAAAACATATAATACATTCTTAACCAGGTAAAACTAAAATTTAATGTATGACTTTAGAAAGTATTAGGAAAATGAATAATATATAATGTAATTGATAAGCATGCTTTTAGGCAAAACTAGGTACTTCCGCATAGCTAAATATGGTTCATTTGTTTAATTGTTGAGCCAATACTTACTTCAGAACCACAGACCCTCTAACTATCTATGTTGAATTAAAATTGCAAGTGGATTGAAAACTTCTAATGGTTAGGCTTGGAATGTCCTTAACTAGTTTGGCTGTCTGAGATAGTTGTGGCTTGTAAAGTGGATCTTTAACCACTTAAGGACCAGAAGGATTTGCCCCTCAATGAACAGGTCATTTTTTGCGATACGGCACTACGTCGCTTTAAATGACAATTGCAAAATCATGCTAAGTTGTACCCAAACAAAATCTTTTTTTTCCCACAAATAGAGCTTTCTTTTGGTGGTATTTGATTACCTCTGCAGTTATTTCTGATCACCTATGTGTGCTATAAACAAAAAAAGAACGACAATTTTGAAAAAAAAAAACACATTTTTTTACTTTCTGCTATAAAACATTTCCAAAAAAAACTGTAAAAACACAAATTTATTCATCAGTTTAGGCCAATATGTATCCTGCTACATATTTTTGGTAAAAAAAAATACAATAAGCGTATATGGATTGGTTTGCGCAAAAGTTATTGCATCTACAAAATAGGGGATAGATTTATGGCATTTTTTTTTTTTTACTAGTAATGACGGCGAGCGGTGATTTTTAGCGGGACTGCGACATTGTAGCAGACAGACCAGACAACTAATTTAAATTTTTTACTCTTTTTTGGGAACCAGTGACATTATTACACTAAACAGTGCTAAAAATATGCACTGTTATTGTACTAATGGCACTGGCAGGGAAGGGGTTACCATCAGGGGCGATCAAGGGGTTAAATGTATTCCCTGGGAGGTGTTTCTAACTGTATGGGGTACTGTGTGACTGGAGAAAGACACAGATCCCTTATTCTGCATAGCAGGAAGACAGGATCTGTGTGATCTCCCCTGTCAGAATGGGGATCTGCCTTGTTTGCACAGGCAGATACCCATTCTGTCACTGCGGGGAATGATCGCGCCTGGCCGGTGGACATTTAGTCCGTCCCACCCGCTGATTGGTTCCCCTGCTGGCCAATGGGCATGCGCCCACAATAGCTCGCTCCCGCGCCGATGTACAATGATGGCGATTCGTGGGAGCGAGCCACATTGCCACAGTAAAATGATGGCGGCTGGGGCTAAAGTGGTTAAAGGAGTGCATCCACAAATTTGTATTTTCAGATAAAGATTATCATTATTATTATTATTATTAATATTATTATTATCACCAGCAGAAATTAAATACTAGATTAGAATGCACTATTGATTCTCCACTATTGATAACCACAGTCCTCTCTAAGGACTGTGGTAAAAATTATTTATTAACTTTCTACTTACCGTATTTTTTGCATCATAAGATGCGCTTTTTCCCCCTCAAAATGGGGGAAAGTGTCCCTGCATCTTATGGTGCGAATACTGCAAAAAACACGCCCACTGTCACCGACAGGAGCCCGCATTGCACTGCGGGCTCCCAGACACCATAGAGCGCTGCTGTTTGCCTTCTCACACAGTGAGAACCCAGAGCAGCCCCAGCGGCTGAATGAAGTACTGTCGCGGTGGCCACTCGGGCTGCTCTGACTTCTATCCCAATGGAGTGGTCTGGCTGCAGAGTGGAGCTCCACCAGGTTCATGTGTGATGACATCATCAAAGCGCAGCGGTGCCGGGAGATTTGAATCTCCCTGTCAGCTCTGTGTCAGGCTGCATTTCACAAACACAGGTATGGCTTTATTTGGTTGGCACTGGTATATGGCTGTATTTGATTGGCACTGGTATATGGCTGTATTTCATGGACACTGGTATATTGCTGCATGTCATAGGACTGGTATATGGCTGTATTTCATGGACTCTGGTATATGGCTGTATTTCATGGACTCTGGTATATGGCTGTATTTGATGGACACTGGTATATGGTTGTATTTTATGGACTCTGTTATATGGCTGCACTGGTAAATATTTTAGTACACCATTTGATTCAGAATATTTTTTTTTTGTTTTCCTCCTCTAAAACCTAGGTGTGTCTTAAGGTGCGAAAAATACGGTAATTAGTTATGCAAGTGAGCTACTGTACTTATAGTTTAATTGCTCTGGATATGCCACTAAGCAAACCACATCGTCAAGATCCTCTCTGAAGTTGTTTGTATGAAGGGTTTTACCAATGTGTTTATCCAACCAGATTATTATTTTATTAAGGTAATCATGAACATTATACTAAATGGAGTTGCAGAATTAGTATAGTTACAAGCTTACATGAAATCACTATACTGGCAAATCAATAGTTATGACAGATCAATATTAAAATATGGAAAACATAATATATGTAGCTATGTAACCATTTGCTCACTTACTCAGATCCAGGTGCAGGGCCCTTTAACTCCATTTGAAAAAAATGCAAACATTTGAAATGTCCACAAATTTGCAATGTTTAAGTTTATTAACATACTGTACCTGGATTAGCACCACTAAGTGTGCTCACATTAAATGTCCCACAATCCCATCCTCAAAAGCACAAGGCTACATCATTCACATAAATATGCCAAAATCTTGCAAAAAAGTATTTGTGCATAATATCAACTACCTCATATCCCACTACTACATATCCCACTACTACATATCCCACTGATAGAGCCCCATTTGTACACATCTCCTGAGAGTCAGCTGGGTCTGCATAACCAGTTCTCTGGCCTTTTTTATTTCA
The DNA here is from genome assembly GCA_018402905.1 of Glandirana rugosa. Classification (NCBI taxonomy): domain Eukaryota; kingdom Metazoa; phylum Chordata; class Amphibia; order Anura; family Ranidae; genus Glandirana; species Glandirana rugosa. The sequence continues at coordinate 144,989 of BLSH010444425.1, forward strand.
GCACTGTATTCTGTTCACTTCTGCATATACCTTTTTTATGTTTTATGTTATTATTGTTCTGCATCAACATTAAATTGTGTAGATCATTTATTCATGAGGTACATTTGTTTACATTAGTAATGTATTTGATGATCTGGCTCATCACCAGATTAAGGCCAGTTTTTGGAGCGTTGGCTTGCAATGCTAAAATTTCATATTGGCTATGGTGGAATTAAAAAGATATTGTTTGGAATTGCTAATGTTTACAAGGTAACTCCAGTTTTGTGGAAAAAATATAGCAAGTAAAGAAAAAATATTATAGCATATACAATTGCTACACAAGCAATATTGTAATTTATTGTTATTAAAAATTACCTTTCTTTTTCAATCCACAGTGTTGTAATTTTCTCTAATTTCCATACAGAAATTCCCAGAAATTTATTTTCCTTCTTGTGGGATTGGCTCAATGATTTTTCCAGAGGTCTCCACTAAGATAAAAGGCAGATTTTAGTCATCCAGAATTTAATTTTTGCTGAGATACTCCCAAAGGGTTGATTACTTCTAAAGGGATGCTGACAGTGCAAATTTCCTCATTAGAACCATGCAAGTGCATTAGCTGATTAATAATGAAAAAGTCACTCCAAAAAGTTTATTGCTTGCATCAATATTCACAGTGAGAAATAACATTTTGCTCCAATAGTACATTTACAGAATCCATTGTCACTTTAGTAACTTCTTGTCACATCTCCATAAACAAGCACCAAGTCCATCCCCTTCTGCATAGCTGTATTCAAAGTATTTCTGGGGTCTCTTAAAATCTTCTCTCCAGCCTAACTGCATGTCTCTATATATCATCAAATATATTTTACCTTTTCTCTTTATAAAAAAGAAAAAAAGTTTTACTTCTGTGACAACTCGAGGGTTGTTTAACTCAGTGTAGCTCTCATCAGTGAGTCCAGTCCACACCAGATATGCCTTTTCATGGCTTTTTCTGCCCAGTTTTATTCAAAACAGAAAGAAAAGTTGACATCAAACAAAAAGCTTCCCTCACAGAAGGTTTCCACCATCAATACAAACATGATAATACTCAGCCTCCTTGATCACTTTGGCAGCCCTGCTGCTCTGTCTCTCAGGCTTGGGCCTCTGCCTGTCCTGCCTCAGACAGCACTGTGCAGACATATACACCTCCCTCTGCTCCATTCCAATGACATGGACTCGTCAGTAGGGTGTAGCCCAGAACCATGGCCCAGACTGCCTTTTAACCCTTTCTCCAACATTTTCACTATGGCCGGGTGTCGCATTGCCACACCCCCCACAAATATTTTTCAACATGTTGATAAGCCTTTCTGCACAGGAAACTTGACAAATTACTGTTAAGTGCTCATTATTGCTATTATGGAACCTCCATATAGCTTGCTCCTCACCCAGATATAGCAGTGGTTCTCAAATAAAATGCATCACTTGTACAGATCAGGTACCTTATAAGACCCTGAACTGGGTAATAAAAACGGTGCACTAAGCATGTCACGAACCTGGTGGTGGAGTCTGTCTTGTGCAGGGAACAACCGCTCTTGCGCACCCGATTCAAGGACCCCTGGTAGAGTAGACAGAGGACCAAGAGCGCGGGATGGCACGAGGGCTGGATGGTCACTGATGATGTAGTGAGGTTGCAGAAGGCGTGCAGATAGAAGAGTGGTCATGCAGGCTGGGTCGGCAACGGGCAGGCAGGAAGGTACAAAAGGATCAGGCAGGCGGGTAGTCAAGTCCAAGCAAAGGTTCGTTCAACGGGCGGGCAGCAGAGGTACAGATGAGTAGACAATCGGGTGGTCGTGGATAGCCGGGGTCAGTGCAGGTAGCAAACAGCAGGTCAGGACAAGCCGGGTCAAACAGGAAGCAAACAAACACAGGAACAGATGGAGGGAGCTGAGGCTCACATGTCACGGACGCTGTAGAACGAGCAGCACCCATTGCAGGGACTTCCAGGCTTAAATAGCGCCATTTGGCGCCGTTTCCGGCGCAAACGCGCCACCGCGATGCCTTACCGGGTGTCATCACCCTGCCGATTTCTTCTGAAGGCTCGGATCAGTCCAGGGGCATGGATGTTCCTTTCAGGTTCCCAAGAGTTCTCCTCTGGGCCGAACCCCTTCCATTTGATCAGGTATTGGGTCTCTTCAGCTCTTCGGCGACAGTTTAAAATCTCTTCTACTTCAAACTCCTCCTCTCCGTTGACTAAGATGGGGCCCGGTGGCCCTACTTTTTGACCCGAGAAGGAATCGAGGATCATGGGTTTTAGTAGAGACACATGGAAAACCGGATGGATCTTCAGGGATGGTGGGAAATCAAGTTCGAATGCCACCCGGTTAATCTGTCTTTTCACAGGAAAAGGCCCCAGGAATCTCGGGCCCAATTTTTTCGAGGGGCACGCAAGCTTCAAGTTCCTTGTTGACAGCCAAACATAGTTACCTGGTTGGAGCTCCATTTCCTCTTATCATAGGCCTCTTTGCTAGCCTCCCGGGACTTGGATAATGTTTCCTGAAGGAGTCGACAATTGGAGTGGAGGAAGTTGGTGACATCCTGTGCTGCTGGGACGGTACACTCCGGATTTAAGTTGGGCAGGAATGTGGGGTGGTAGCCATAATTGGCCCAAAATGGGGACTGCTGGGTGGCCGAATGGATAGTATTATTGCAGGCAAACTCGGCCACTGGCAGCAGTGCGACCCAATCATCCTGAGAGAAGGACGAGAAGCACCGTAAGTATTGTTCCAGAGTCTGATTCGTCCTTTCCGTCTGTCCGTTCGTCTGTGGATGGTAGGCAGAAGAGAATGCAAGTTTGATTTCTAGCCCAGCACACAGGGCTCTCCAAAATTTGGATGAGCTGGACCCCCGATCAGAAAACGATGTTGCTGGGCCCTCCATGAAGTCGGACGACTTCCTTTATGAACGTACTGGCCGTTTCGGCCGCTGAGGGGGTCCCCTTCATAGGGATGAAATGTGCCATCTTTGTCATTCGATCCACTATGACAAAGATGGTAGTAAAACCTTCCGACGGGGGGAGTTCCACAATAAAATCTATCGCCAGTTGCGACCACGGGCGTTCAGGTATGGGAAGGGGGTTCAACAGACCCCAGGCTTTAGCTCTGTCTGTTTTGTTTCTGGCACAGACAGGACAGGCCCCAACATACTTTCTACAGTCCTCCAAAATGTTGGGCCACCAGAATGACCGTGAGATGAGCTCAGCAGTCTTTTGTGCACCAAAATGTCCGTCTAGTTTATGGTCATGGCAGCGACCCAAGACCTTAAGACGCAGACTTGCCGGGATGAACATTCTCCGCCCAAACCACCATAGACCATCCCTTATGGTCAATCAGGTGTCTCTGTCGGTAGCGGAACCGTCCAAGACCCGACGAAGTTGGGAGAGAAAGTCCTCATCCGTCAGCAGGAAATTACGTGCAGGAAGTATAGTATCCGGTGGGGCAGTATTGCCTGGCTCCGTGAACATCCGGGAGAGAGCGTCAGGCTTGCTATTCTTAGATCCGGGACGATATGTAAGATGAAAATGAAACCTGGAGAAGAACAGCGCCCAGCGGGCTTGCCTAGGTCTTAATCTCTTTGCTGTTCGGAGATACTCCAGGTTTTTGTGATCGGTGAATATAAGAATAGGATGGGAAGCCCCTTCCAGCAGATAACGCCACTCCTCTAAAGCTGACTTTATGGCCAGTAGCTCCCTGTCTCCCACATCGTAATTCCGGGAAAAGAAGGCCACTGGATGGCTCAGGGCCTTGACACCCTGGCGCTGGGACAGGATAGCCCCCACTGCAGTTTCCGATGCGTCCACCTCAAGGACGTAAGGTAAAGCTGGGTCTGGGTGCTTCAGAATGGGGGCGGACGTGAAGAGGGACTTGAGTCTCTGAAATGCGGCTTGAGCCTCCGGGGACCACTGGTATCGGGCATTTTGTTTCGTTAGACGTGTGATGGGCTCCACAATGGCGGAAAATCCTTTAATAAAATTTCCTATAGAAATTTGCGAAGCCCACAAATCTCTGTACCCCTTTTCGGTCTGTAGGTGCAGGCCATTCCAAGATTGTGGAGACTTTCTGTGGATCCATATGGATGCCAGTTGTGGAGATGATCAGCCCCAGGAAATGCGTACTCGGCTGTTCAAAAGAACACTTTTCCACTTTTGCGTATAAGCCATGCTCCCGTAGACGTGCAAGAACCTTAGTGACGTGCCTGCGGTGTTCCTCCAGGAAGAGATCCAGGAAGTCTCGAAACACGTTATTGACAAAGTGTTGGAAGATTGCGGGGGCATTACATAGGCCGAAGGGCATCACCAAGTATTCGTAATGCCCAAACCGAGTGCGGAATGCGGTCTTCCACTCGTCTCTTTCCCTGATCCGAATAAGATTGTATGCCCCCCGCAAGTCGAGCTTTGTAAAGACGGTTGCTGACCCCAGCCGTTGAAAAAGTTCTGGAACCAAAGTTAGCGGGTACTGGTTCTTGATGGTTACCCGGTTGAGCTCCCTATAGCCGATGCACGGTCGGAGTGAGTGATCTTTCTTCTCTACAAAGAAGATGCCGGCTCCGGCCGGGGATGTAGACTGTCTGATGAATCCCTTCTTGGTGTTTTCCTCCAAGTAGGATTTAAGCGCCGCCAATTCAGGTTCAGAAAGAGGGTAGATCCTCCCAAAAGGCACCTCCGCCCCGGGCAGCAGTTCGATGGGGCAATCGTAGGGCCTGTGCGGCTGAAGTTTGTCCGCCCCCTTCTTACTAAAAAGGTCTAGGAATGCATGGTAAGCCGGGGGAAGGAGGGCCCGAACATCCGGCTCGGTGTCGGCCTCCAGGCTGAGAAATGCTGGGACAGTCCTGTCTCTAGAACACAGGCAATGCTGACGGCAATAAGGGGATTGGAAATGGACAGCTCCGGTGGTCCAGTCTATGCTGGGGTGATGGGCCTGGAACCAGGGCAATCCCAGGATGATGGGGTAGAGAGGAGAGGCAATGGCATCCAGCCACAGACGTTCCCTGTGACCATCCAGAGTACAGGAAAGAAGAGGGACCGTCTCATGTGTGACGGTTCCGGATTTGATGTGTGATCCGTCGGCCAGGCGGATCACCAATTTGTGAGCCTTGGGTTGCAGGGGAATGTGGTGCTGTGCAGCAAAATCCAAATCAACAAAACAGCTGCACGCGCTGGAATCAAGGATTGCCGGCACCATAATAATCCCTCCGAGAAGCTGCAGAGACAAGAAAATGGTGAGATGGGCACGGGATTTAATCGGTTCATCAGATACAGTGGACAATCACTTACCGCGCTTCGCGGGGCTTGTCTGGACCATGTGACCAGGCTCTCCACAGTAGAGACAAAGATTTAGCTGGAACCGGCTTTGTCTTTCCTCGATGCTGAGTGATGGTCAAAGCAACCCAGTCTGCATGGGCTCAGAGGAGTCCGGAGGAGAGGAGGAGGTCGTTGGCCGGAAAGCAGGCGGAGTCGGGTAACTGGGCACCCGAGGGAGCATCCAGGTGGGAAGCAGTTGTCCGGAGGACCTCTCGGCGCGGCGCTCCCTGATGCGCCGGTCTATGGAGATCGCAAAGGTGACCAGCTCCTCCAAGGTCTTAGGGATCCCCACTGGGGCCAACTCATCTTTCACGGGATCTGACAGCCCCATGCGAAATTGGAACATGAGTGCCGCACTGCCCCAGACGGTGTCCGAACTCCAGCGCCGAAATTCGGCGGCATAGTCCTCCACAGGGCGGTGGCCCTGCTGAAGGTTGTACAGGGTGGCGGCAAGATGGGGACCATCATATAACTGTGCCATGGCCAGAAAAAAGGCTGCAGCAGAAGCAACTTCGGGGGCATTCTGCTCCCACAGTCTGAGGGCCCAGGCTTGGGGTTCACCCTGCAACAAGGAGATCACAAATCCGACCTTGGTGCTCTCCAAAGGAAATGTCCATTGCTGGAGACCCAGATATAGGTCGCAGGCACTCCGGAAGACCCGAAACTTGCGCCGGTGCCTGGAGAACTTGTCCGGCAATGGGACCTTGGGCTCCGAGGGCAGGGCCACTATGGTACGGGCAGCTGCGGAACCGGTGGTTGGGCCGGCAGACAGTTCCTGCACCCGCTGTTCTAACCGGGTATATCCCTCTTGGAGATTCTTGATGGCTTGGGTGAGGCCAGCCAGAGGGGCACACAAGTCATCCATAGCGGAGCGTGTTCCCTGCGCAGACTCAGTCATGGCTGCTCGTTTCTGTCACGAACCTGGTGGTGGAGTCTGTATTGTGCAGGGAACAACCGCTCTTGCGCACCCGATTCAAGGACCCCTGGTAGAGTAGACAGAGGGCCAAGAGTGCGGGATGGCACAAGGGCTGGATGGTCAGTGATGATGTAGTGAGGTTCCAGAAGGCGTGCAGATAGAAGAGTGGTCGTGCAGGCTGGGTCGGCAATGGGCAGGCAGGAAAGTACAAAAGGATCAGGCAGGCGGGTAGTCAAGTCCAAGCAAAGGTTCGTTCAACGGGCGGGCAGCAGAGGTACAGAGGAGTAGACAATCGGGTGGTCGTGGATAGCTGGGGTCAGTACAGGTAGCAAACATCAGGTCAGGACAAGCCGGGTCAAACAGGAAGCAAACAAACACAGGAACAGATGGAGGGAGCTGAGGCTCACAGGTCACGGACGCTGTAGAACGAGCAGCACCCATTGCAGGGACTTCCAGGCTTAAATAGCGCCATTTGGCGCCGTTTACGGCGCGCGCGCACGCGGGCGCGCACAGGCGCGCGTACGCGCTCGGAAGCGCCCGACCGAGCACAGACGTGCGCACCACAGCGAAAACAGCCAGTTTTGCTGGCACACTTGTCCTCTTTCCTAACAAAGCAGCAGCATTTTTTTAAGCTACAGTGCAAATCCACCTTTATGTGAGCCTTGTGTGCATGTGTCACAAGTTTCCTGCTTGGTGCCAAGTGCCTTCCAGCCTGCTGCATCCACAAGCTGCTGACCAGAGGCTTGACCTTCCACTCAACAGTACTACATAGTCATGACACTGATACCACTTAGCAAAGCCAGCAGTGTGGTGAATGGAGCATCTTCGGACCTTTTGAATAAGTAAATACTGATACCAGTGTTAGGGGTTTCTATTCTATTTACCACAATTGTGACTGTTTATTTTATTGACCACTAATGTAAGGGCCAGTTTTTTCCCTCTTCTTGCTCCCATTAAACTCCAGTGCTGTTTCATGTTTCCTGTTACTGACATAGAGTTTACTATGCCACACTGTTATATACTCCTGACCACTGTGCATTATACACTGCGCTGTACATTACATTCTTCAGGCAGCTGCCTTCTATACACTTATACAATATACGCTTCTATAGAACTATTGGAAATGGTACTATTTTTGCTAAAATAAAAAATAAGCAAACTATGGGATTGATTTACTAAAGCTGGAGAGTGCAACAAATGGTGCAGCTTTGCATGCTAGCCAATCAGCTTATAACCTCAGCTTGTTCAATCAAGCTTTGACAATAAAACCGTGAAGCTGATTGGTTTCTGGGTGGAGCTGCACCAAATTTTGCACTTTCAAGCTATAGTAAATCAACCCCTGTGTGTGCAAAATGTGAAAGATGGATTAAAGTGTTTATTCACCAATGACAGAAGCAAATTTTCCAAGGGTGAGAGCTGCTCTCCAAGCCATAGACTGGGAAGGAATATTGGCATAGATAAACACAGAACAGAAATAGGAATTCTTCAGAAATCTGTATGTGAACACACTGCACAATATATCCCCATGGGCAATACGTTTAAAAGACTAAAAATAAAACCTATGTGGCTCACGGTCAAAGTTAGAAAAACTATAAATAACAAGAAAATGAATCACAGAATGCAAAAGATAGTAGGACAAACTCCAAAAATTCTTCAAATATATTAATAAAGGTCTGAGCATGTAGGCCCCTAAAATAATCTACAGTGGATGGTGCCTATATTTAAAAAGGGATCAAAGTCACTGTAGACCTGTTAGTTTAACGTCTATAGTTAGGAAGATACTGGAGAGCTTAATATAAGAATACATAGGTGAGTTCTTGCTGGAAAAAAAAAATGAAGCAACAGACAGCATGGATTCATGAAAGACAGAAATTGTCAGACTAATCTGATTTCTTTTTATGAGGAGGTAAGTAAAACCTTAGACAAAGGGATGGCTGTGGATTAGTATACTTAGATTTTGCAAAAGTATTTGACACAGTTCCCCACACACGGCTAATGTGTAAGATAAAGTCTACAGGCCTGGAAAAATACGTTTGTAAATGGATAGCAAATTGTATAAAGGCCGTATTCAGAAAGTAGTGGTTATTATTCAAACTCTGAATGGTCTAAGGTTATCAGTGGTGTACCCCAATGTTCAGTGTTGGAACCTTACTTTTTAATATATTTATAAATGTTATAGGGTCTGGGATTAAAAGTACAGGGTGGGCCATTTATATGGATGCACCTTAATAAAATGGGAATGGTTGGTGATATTAACTTCCTGTTTGTGGCACATTAGTATATGTGAGGGGGGGAATGCGAGCACAGGCTTCCAGTATCCGTAGTTTCAGGTGCTGCACATCTCGTATCTTCACAGCATAGACAATTGTCTTCAGATGACCCCAAAGATAAAAGTCTAAGGGGGTCAGATCGGGAGACCTTGGGGGCCATTCAACTGGCCCACGATGACCAATCCACTTTCCAGGAAACTGTTCATCTAGGAATGCTCGGACCTGAAACCCATAATGTTTTTCCAGCAAGATGGTGCACCACCACATTATGGGTGTCAGGTACTAGCATTCCTAGATTAACAGTTTCCTGGAAAGTGGATTGGTCATCGTGGGCCATTTGAATGGCCCCCAAGGTCTCCCGATCTGGGGTCATCTGAAGGCAATTGTCTATGCTGTGAAGATACTAGATGTGCAGCACCTGAAACTATGGATACTGGAAGCCTGTGCTAGCATTTCTCCTGCAATGTTGCTATCAGTGTGTGAAGAGTGGGAGAAGAGGGTTGCATTGACAATCCAACACAATGGGCAGCACATTGAACACATTTTATAAGTGGTCAGAAACTTGTAAATAACTCATGAAAGAATAAAGTTACACCATTGTTTTTCTTGTGAAATTCCCAATAAGTTTGATGTGTCACATGACCCTCTTCCTATTGAAAAAAAAAGTTAGATTCAAAATGGCCGACTTCAAAATGGCCACCATGGTCACCACCCATCTTGAAAATTTTCCCCCCTCACATATTCTAATGTGCCACAAACAGGAAGTTAATATCACCAACCATTCCCATCTTATTTAGGTGTATCCATATACATGGCCCACCCTGTACAATTTCAGAGGGTGCAAGCACGAAGGCTGAAGATGGCGGACGCACATTAGACCTGCTCCACTTAACGGCTCCTTATCATCGCTCCCCAAAAGCAAACAAAGCCACCTAGCAGCCAGTGAGCACGGCCAAGTGTCTTAACAACACCTGAGGATCTGTATGGGCAAAATCGGGCAACAAAAAGAGTGCTACAGACCCCTCATCGCGCCGCGGCCTACCCGCATGGAGAAATACCTTGCACGATCCAGATCCCCGGCCTCGAGTAGTTCTGCACCCCAGGCACCCAGCACGACCAGCGCAGATGATCAGATGGAGGAGGTAAATCACCCCGGCACCATTATAGACACCACTACAGCACATTTGACCGCAGATATCCTGGATGCTAAACTGCATACTCTCTTACAAAATATATAGCACTAGAAACTAGCCCAGGAACTAAGGGGTGAGATAGCGCGGGTGAAAGAGAGGACAGACCATACTGACAACAAGGGGGATGAACTGATACAGTATGTTCAAGTCCTGGAGGAGGACAACCATGCCTTGAAACAACAGGTAAACTCCATACAAGCACAACAGGAGGATTTGGAAAACAGAGAAAGAAGACAGAACCTCCGTATCAAGGGAGTCCCTGAGACAGTAGGGGATACACAGATAAGGGAATACCTGCTGGGACTTTTTGTTACACTGGCACCCACTATACCAGACATTGATTGGTGCATGGATCGGGCCCACGGGTCCCTGGCCCCCAAACCACCTATGGGAGCCAGGCCCCGAGATATAGTGGTGAAATTCCACTACTATGAGAGCAGGGAGACTCTTATGAACTCCACCCGCAATAAATCCACCATTACCTATAAAGAGGAGAAATTGCAGATCTACAGTGACCTATCCCCAATTACACTGGCAAAGCATTGCTCTCTCCGTCCCATCACACTCCACCTGCAGCAGCATCGGGTCATATACCGATGGGGTTTCCCCTTTAAATTGACAGTGACCAAAGATGGTGTACAATACCACCTCGGTGATCTAGCTGAAGGGGAAGCATTTTTGTCTAGACTGGATTTACCCCCGCTACCTGAAGAAGCCCTGATGGCACCTATACCGAAACCAACAACAACTCCAAGCAACCTGTGGACACCAGTAAGAGCATGGACGAAAGGACAGGCGTCCACACCCCAACGCACCCCAAGATCACGGAAATATGTGGACACCTGAAAACCTATCCCACACGCCAGATGGCTGTAGGGGAGGAGACCCTATGATTGTTTGTCCACAACTGCTGACATCCTGCAAAGGGTTCCTTGAAACCTTATATGGCTCACAACCAGTGTCACAACCATGGAGATACTTTACAGTATGGAACTTTTGAGAAGGGTTAGCAGTCGGTGACTGTCTTCTTCTCATCCTCCACATGCCACCCCTATTTGGGACCTGGAGGCCTATCCTAGGCCTCGGTGCTCCCAGGGGCACACTTCCACAGAGGCTACAAACCCTTGTCCAAGAGGCGGAGATCTTCCCCTGGTGTACCTATGTTCAGTTGTTGTTACACCAAATTCAAATGTTATCTACGTGCTTCTACCTATTGTTCATGTTATCTTGTACAAAATGTCATTACGAATTTACTTGTGTAAATGTTAAGGGATTAAACTCTTTAAGTAAAAGCTGACATGATATTAATCCAGGAGACACATTTTAGAAAAGGAGGTTCCCTTAATTTTGCTTGCAAACATTTTCCCGTGACATATTTAGCCTCTGACCCCTCAGGTAAAGCTGGGATGGCAATATTGCTTAAGTGAAACGCAAATATCCAGGTGCAAACGTCCGCCACTGATAAAGTAGGCAGATATAGTGCTCTCAATTGCATCTACAACAAGACCCCAGTGACAATTATAAATGCATATGCCCCGAACTCTGGCCAAATAGGCTTTTTGCGCAATACTATATCCCATCTTTTGAACTCGTCACGTCCACTCATGGTGGTCGGCCGGGATTTTAATATAACCAGCCAGGGATAGGAAGTCACTTCAGGGCCACCAACCTTCTAAACAAACAATTAAGCAGTCTACGTACTTTCGCCAGTGGGTAAGAGAACATAATTTGCTGGACTCCTGGAGAGTAAGACACCCCACAGGCAGACAGTATTCCTTTTTCTCGCCTGTCCACCAATCTTTTTTGAGACTGGACTACTTTTTGCTATCTTGCCCACTTGGTCAAACAATGGTGGACTCTGAAATTGTAACAAACACATGGTCAGAGCATTGAGCTATTGTTATACATTTTATCATAACTAACTCTATTCCCCGCTGAGGTCAATGCCTCCTAAAGCACATAGATGTTAAGATGTCCACATCAAAATCACTTGATGAATTCTTTAGATTTAATGAAGGCTTGGTCTCTCAGAACTCAACGCTATGAAAGGATCATAAGGCCATTATTAGAGGCCAATTCATAGCGACAGGTTCAAGGCTTAAACGAGATGCAACCCTGCAAAAAATAAAACCCTTCTCCAACAACTAGCACAGGCAGAAGATAGGTTTATGAAACATCCCTCAGTGGGAAATCTGAAGGTGATGGTGCTGCTCAGGGACAGACTTAAATCTCTGGACACTGAAGACATGTCTAAAAGTCTGAAGTGGATGAAACAGAAATTCTACCAATTTGCCAATAGACCACATAGAATGTTGGTAAACAGACTGAGGACAAAGACCACGGGAAGTGCCCCCGAGTTTGTTTTTCA
>BLSH010444425.1:191102-202594 GCA_018402905.1 Glandirana rugosa
CTCAACTCGCTTGTGGACCTTCAAGCCCAAGACGACCAGGCAGGCTTGAAGCACTGTTTCAGGCCCAGGCCCAGGCCTGCCTTGGGCTTGCTAGCGTGCCTGTTGCTTGGGGTAACTTTAGTTACCCCTGGGCTTGAAAATCCGTGTTTTTACCGACATCCTTTCAGGACCTTTCGGGGTCTCCCGACGTTTTCCTTCATTTTACCCCCATTCCCATCCCGTTCACGGGATGTTTTTTTACCCCTGTCCCTTTATTGACATTTATAAAAATTTTTTTATTTTTGTATTTTTTTCGTTTTTACCGCGATCGTTCGGGTTCCGTCCGGACCCGGACCCGGACTTTGTCACGAAGTTCGGACGGACCAGCAGAACCCGAACTTCCAGGTGTTCGCTCAACTCTAGTTATAACCCCTGTTAGATTTTTATCATCTGTCTCCCATTTTGGAGATTTCCTTTCACTTCCCGTCCCATAGCTAAGCAGTAAGTGAGAGGAAATCCCTGCAAATTAAGGGAATTCCTTGGGGACCCCTAGGTCACCAGAACTAGTGTTCCCATTGGAAGATTTCTCCTCTTGCTTTTTTTGGGACAACCCATGGGATTTTCCTTACTTTTACTTTCAATGATATTGGTAAACAGGGCAAATAGAGAGAGAGAAAATCTCTAACGAGGGCACAGAGAGCAATTAAAAAACCTTACAGGTGCTCTAATCCCTCTCCACTCTGTCCAAAACAAAAAACTGTTTTGCCTTTGGTTGTACATTAATGCTTTTTTTTTCAAAAATATTAATATGATGTTGGCTGTCATGAAAAATGTATAATTTATTTATCTTTAAATTGTGCCATTAAGCTAATCAAAAATCTTCATTTTACCATAGTTACAAAATGCAGTGAAATGACCAATCTACCTGCTACAAAAAGAGCAGCTAATAATTTTCCAACTGTGTATGTAGAATTACCTGCACCTGCATCTGTACATGATTTAAAGCATTTGCTATTAATGTAAATTTTCTATGCAGCCTTTTTACTCCTTGCTAGCTAGAAATAATTACATTTTGATTATTGGATACAAAATCAGCTGTGGGTTGTAAAATTTCACACTTTACTGTGCATCCACTGTACAACCCCAGTTTTAATTTTTTTTTTTATGATATTTAACTGCTTCTCGTCTGACCTATTGCCAAATGATGGCCAACCGGGGGCTCTCCCATCCTGGGTGGATGTCATATGATGTCCTCCCAAGATCATGCCTCTTGCGCACCCTAGCTGCTACACAACAGAACACATGACCAATGTACAAAATTAATGGCTTTCAGTTATAGTCATTCATTGTGTACTATTGTGTTGTTCTCTGTTCTCACATGGTACATACAGGGCCTATCACAGTGCATCTCTGTACCATAAGATGGCTGTGGCCAATCACAGCTTGACAACAGTGCACACTGGATGAATGGATGCCATTTATGAAAAAAATGATTACTTGAAAAGGAGAACAATCATAGTGTGTAAAAAGAAATAACAACCCTGACCACTTCCTCAGAGTAGTACAGTGTCAATATATATATTACATACTGTCACCAGTCAGTGTCCCTGATCACCACCACACCAGCCATATGGTGATGCTATATGGCCCTGGTAACACTATGCAAAAAAAAAATGTGAAAAAAACTAATTTTATTTAATTTCATAATTTTCCAGAAAATTAAAACTTCAAAAAACTCCCCATGCTTCTTACTAAATACCTTGGACTGTCTACTTCCCAAAATGCCAGTGCCTTGCTAAAAAAGCTGAGGGTAAAAGTGATGGACTGGCTAAGCATGTCTCCAGACCTAAACCCTATTGAGCATCTGTGGGGCATCCTCAAATTGAAGGTGGAGGAGCGCAAGGTCTCTAACATCTACCAGCTCCATGATGTCAAGCTCTGTTGAACTGCATGCCCAAGATGGTTAAGGCACTGCTTGAAAATAATGGTGCAACACAAAATATTGACACTTAGGGCCCAATTTGGACATTTTCCCGTAGGGGTGTACTCACTTGTGTTGCCAGCGGTTTATACATTAATGGCTCTGTGTTGAGTTATTTTGAGGGGACAGCAAATGTACACTATTATACAAGCTGTACACTCACTACTTTACATTGTAGCAAAGTGTCAATGTTGTCACATGAAAAGATATATTAACATATTTAGAAAAATGTGAGGGGTGTACTCACTTTTGTGAGATACTGTATATGTCTCAAAAAATTATACAAATTGTATTTGGGTGCAGTATTGCATGACTAAGTGATTGTCATTCAAATTGTGACGGTGCTGAAATCTAAGAATGGGTGTCTTGGTTTTTTTTTAAACTTTCTTTTACCAATTATAAAAACTAAAAAAAATTTTGACCTTGGATACATTTTAACAGAACTTTTTGCGTGTTTAACTCAAAGCTCTTGTGCACAAACAAATTTTGGAGTTGGGCTTTAATACCATTTTGCAAGCATCTTTAGCTGCAATAGCAGACAATCTCAAACCACTATATTGGTAACTAATACACAATTGATATACCTATATAAATAAAGGTGTTTCACCTTTTGTAGTATATAGTATGTGTATATGTGTTTGTGTTTAGTATAATTATTTTTTGATACCACATCCAAATATAGTACTTAAATCTACCTCTCCACCACCCCTCGGTTCACTCCATTAGTCTCCTCACGCATCACTAACTTACTAACAGACATATCTGTCTGGATGTCACACCACTTCCTCAAACTCAACTTGTCCAAAACTGAGCTCATAATATTTCCTCCCCCACGTGCCTCTTCCCCTGACTTCACTGTCCAGAGCAATGGCACAACCATTCACCCGTCCCCACATGTCAGGGTGCTAGGTGTTATCGTAGACTCCGAACTCTCCTTTTGGCTCCACATCCAATCACTTTCCAAAGCTTACCACCTTAACCCCCGCAACATCTCTAAACTTTGTCCTTTCCTAACCAATGAAATCACAAAGCTCCTGATTCACTCCATGGTTATCTCTCGCCTTGACTACTGCAACTCTCTTCTCATTGGCCTCATTACCTCTAAACAGACTATCCCCCCTTCAGTCCATTGTGCATGCCCCTGCCAAACTCATACATCTTACAAACCGCTCAGTGTCTGCTACCCCTCTCTGCCAATCCCTCTACTGGCTACCACTCTCCCAATGAATACAATTCAAAATACTAACAATAAGTTACATAGCCAACCACAACTTTTCCCCCTGCTACATCACCAACCTAATCTCAAAATACCAACCTAATCGTCCTCTTCGTTCCTCCCAAGACCTCCTGCTCTCTAGTTCCCTCATCACCTCCTCCCATATTGGCTTCCAGGACTTCTCCCGAGCCTCTCCCATCCTCTGGAATTCCATAGTTACATAGTTACATAGTCAGTGAGGTTGAAAAAAGACACAAGTCCATCAAGTCCAACCTATGTGTGTGTCAGTATTACATTGTATATCGCCCAATTTTGTGGTCCCTTAGGTGTGCATCTGATTTTTTAATTTATCTATACTCCCAGCAGAAACTACTGCTTGTGGAAGAGAATTCCACATCCTCCCTGCTCTTACCGTAAAGAAACTTCTATGCATTTTAAGGTTAAACCGCCTTTCTTCTATTTTTAGTGAATGTCCGTGTGTCTTTGTGTACTTCCTTGCGCTGAATAGTTTCATTCCTATTGTGGGGTCACCAGTACAGTATTTGTACATTGAAATCATATCCCCTCTCAAGCGTCTCTTCTCCAGAGAGAATAAGTTCAGTGCTTGTAATCTTTCCTTATAACTAAGGTCCTCCAATCCCTTAATTAGCTTTGTTGCCCTTCTCTGAACCCTTTCCAAAACCAGGACATCCTTCCTGTGGACTGGTGCCCAGAATTGGACAACATATTCCAGGTGTGGCCCCACCAGAGACTTGTATAGTGGGAGAATTATTGATTTATCCCTGGAGTTGATCCCTTTCTTGATGCATGCCAACACTTTGTTAGCTTTGCTTGCAGAAGTTTGGCATTGCATGCCACTGCTGAGCCTGTTCTCTACTAGGACCCCTAGGTCTTTTTCCATCTTAGATTCCCCCAGAGGCTCTCCCCCTAGTGAGTAGTTTGCATTCATGTTCTTGGTACCCAAATGCATTATCTTACATTTTTCTACGTTAAATCTAATTTGACACTTGTCTGCCCATCCCATTAATTTATTCAGATCTTCTTGCAAGAGAATCTATTGCCCTGCTTAGCTTGGTATCATCTGCAAATATTGAGATTGAGCTGGTCACCCCGTCCTCCAAATGGTTTATGAATAAATTGAATAGGATTGGTCCTAGGACAGAACCTTGGGGAACCCCACTTTCTACACCAGACCATTCTGAATATTCCCCATTTATCACCACCCTCTGGACTCGTCCCTGTAGCCAGTTTTCAATCCAGGTACTCACCCTTTGATCCATGTTGAGGGACCTTAGTTTGTACAGTAAACGTTTATGTGGAACTGTATCAAATGCTTTTGCAAAATCCAGATACACCATGTCTACAGGCCTTCCTTTATCTAGATGGCAGCTTACCTCCTCATAGAGTGTTAATAAATTGGTTTGGCAAGAACGATTCTTCATGAAACCATGTTTATTACTGCTAATGATACTGTTCTTGTTACAATAATCTTGTATATAATCCCTTATTATTCCCTCCAAGAGCTTGCAAATTATTGATGTTAAGCTAACTGGTCTGTAGTTCCCAGGGATATATCTTGGTCCTTTTTATATACTGGCACTACATTGGCTTTCCTCCAGTCAGCTGGTATCATACCAGTCAGAAAACTGCTCTTAAAGATTAGGTACAAGGGTCTGGCAATAACTTGGCTAAGTTCTTTAAGGACCCTCGGGTGTAAGCCACCTGGGCCCGGTGACTTATTAGTGTTCAGTTTTTCAACCCTATTCCTGATTTTATCCTCAGTCAGCCATGAGGGTGCTTCCTGTGATGTGTCATGAGGAACAGCATTGTAGTTCTGAATAATTGAGCCCCTCGTTTCCTTTGTGAATACTGAGGAGAAAAATGAGTTTAACACCTTTGCCATTTCTCCATCCTTTGTAACCAGATTTCCTTCCTCATTCTTTATGGGACCAATATGATCTGACCTCCCTCTCTTGCAGTTTATATACTTAAAGAATTTCTTGAGATTCCTTTTACTCTCCTCAGCTATATTTCTTTCATGTTCTACCTTAGCTGCTCTGATTGCACCTTTGCATTCCTTATTGCGTGTTTTATAGATATGAAAATCTGACCCCTCCGCCTTGTATTTTTTGAAGGCCTTCTCCTTTGCTTTTATGTGTGCCTTTATGTCAGAGTTAAGCCATCTTGGTCTTTGATAAGCTCTTTTAAATTTATTTCCTGTTGGGATACACTGGCTAATACCTTTCTTTAGTATGTTGTTGAAGCACTCCTATTGTTCCTCCGCGTTCATTGTTCCTAAAATTTTATCCCATTTAACATCTTACAGCAAGGAGCGTAGTTTATGGAAGTTGGCTCTTTTAAAATTCAGTGTCTTTGTATTCCCCTTGTGTTTCCTATTTGTGTAATTTATACTGAAACTAATTGACCTGTGATCGCTATTTCCTAGATTGCCCCTTACTTCCACATCTGTGATCAGGTCTGTGTTGTTAGTGATCAGAAGGTCTAATAATGCTTTTTCTCTTGTTGGTGCATTTACTATTTGACCCATGAAATTGTCCTGCAGGACATTTAGGAAATGTTGAGACTTAGCTGAATGTGCAGTACCTTCCTCCCAGTCAATATCTGGGTAATATCTGGGTAATTAAAATCCCCCATTATAATAACACTTCTCATCTCATCATTCACTGTCATCTCTCACATTAATTTGTATGTCATTTTTTATATACAGGCATACCCCTCCCCACTTTTTGCCCTCCCTATCCCTGCGATATCAGGAATACCCCTGAATGGTAGCCAGCCAATCATGAGAGCTGTTGAACCAAGTCTCCGAAATTCCCACAAAATCGAATTCCTCCTCGTACAGTAGCAACTCTAGTTCTCCCATCTTGTCTGCCAGACTCCTGGCATTAGTGAACAAGCCACATAGTTTTGTCTGGACGCCTACTGTTTCCTTGCTGGTATTCCTTGTCTGCATGTAGGACTTGTTACACTACTTGCCTCGGGATTAAATGTTTTATTCGGCCTACCACTCCTTCCTCCAATACTACCCGCTGGACTCTATTCCCCTCTGGCTATTACTAAGTCTGGACCCTCCCCCCCGTTCCCTAGTTTAAAAGCCCCTCTAACTTTTCGGCCATCCTTTTTCCCAGCCGGTCTGCACCTTCCCCATTTAGGTGCAGCCCATACTTTCTATAGAGCTCGTAGCCGATTGAGAAATCAGCCCAGTTCTCCAGGAACCCGAAACCCTCCTTTCTACACCAGCTCCTCAGCCACTTATTGACTTCCCTAATCTCCCGCTGCCTCTCTGGTGTGGCTTGAGATAATGGTAGTATTTCTGAGAATACTATCTTGGAGGTCCTAAGCCTCAATTTTGCTCCTAGGTCCCTGAAATCTTTTTTTTAGGACACTCCACCTACCTCTAACTTTGTCATTGGTGCCAACATGTACCATGACAGCCGGGTCTTCCCCAGCCCCTCCCAGTAATCTGTCCACCCGATCCTTCATGTTCCGAACCCGAGCGCCCAGTAAACAGCATACAGTTCGGTGCTTCAGGTCTTTGTGACAGATTGCCCTCTCTGTGTTTCTAGGAATTGAGTCCCCTACCACCACAATCTGTCTTTCCTTTCGCCTGACTTCATCCCCACCCTTGCTGGAGGAGTTACTCCCCTGGCAGCTAGGGGCGCCACTCTGCTCCAGTGATGCTGATTTCTGACTGGTTTCCGCAATATCACACAACGGGGTGTACCTATTGGGATGCTCCAGCCCTGGATCAGCCTCCCTGACTCTTTCCCTTCTAACCTTCCTAACTGTCACCCAACTACTCTGTTCTGGTGCCTGCACCTCTATGTCTCCACCCACCTCTGTGCTGGCCCCTGCCGGCACCTGCCGAGTACGATCCCAACTCTCCTTAAGTAGTTCCCTACTCCAATCTATCAGACTGTCTCCAAATCTATTCACTTTTAAGTGATCCCTGAAAACTTTTCTCTTCAGAGAAGCCTATCCTGCCTCCACATAACTACACTTTTTATTTTCTCCATTAGCTCATTCCCCACAGTTACTTCCCTTTTGTATCAATTGACCCTCCCTTATACATTGTAAGCTCTAACGACCAGGGCCCTCTTACTCTTGAACTGTATTGTAATGGCACTATCTGCTCTAATGTTGTAAGGTGCTGCCCAAACTGTCTGCGCTATATACATCCTGTATAATAATAATAATAGTACTTTCTTATGCACATTTGTACATATATTTCCAATAATGGAAGGAGACAGTTTTTGAAAATCCAGCAAAAAATGTATGGGGTCAAAGAAGATACCTTACTTTTGCTGCACGCAATTTTCTTACAAGGACAACTCTTGAACTTTTTGAACTGGATGGGACTTCTACAGCTGTTTCTGATATCTGCACATAAGCCCCAAGTCAGTTGTGCTGCAATGCTCATGTTCTAAGAAGGAACATGCTGGTAGGAGGAGTGAACATAGTGACAGATAGATTTGCTTATTAGTCTGCCTTTTTTCTTTCACTGTCAGTCAAAGACTGAGGCAATGACCATACCTTTCAGTGGTAACCTTTTGGAAAAATAAAAATATAACAGATTACAAATGAAAACAGCAGTGTTTGTGTGTTCATCCTGTAACATAGTTCTATTACTCATTGATTCTGCCAGTAGATCTGTTGTTTGTCCCATTCCTGTAAAAGCCAAGCTGTCAAGCAAAAGGGGCACTCACCTGGGTATGCACATTTACAGAAAGTTACAGCCTCAGCTAATAATTAGTTAGAGTGGCGGTAAATCAACCAACAGAGGATATTGACTGCTGAAGATTCAATAGAAGCACGATGACCATCATCCTGCAGAACTGGGATCTGGAGGTCACCCTTTTAAAAGGGTCTAGGAGAGAAAGAATACATTGGCAGGATCAATAGGTATTTATAGGACATTCACTCACATCTAATAAAAATACATTGCACAACTACATTTACAAAGCAAACAGGGAGATATTTACATATCTTTAATATTTAGGTTTGCATACACTTTAACTGTAGCCTTCTGTCCTGCCAGACTGGGTAGTGCAGTGCGGTGTAATTCACAGGGATGGATGTGTTATTTAAATGTTGGTCTGGATTAAATCTAATACTGTCTGGTAAAAGTTCATATTGAGCTGAATGGTTATGTTGGTATCTGAACTCAACTAAGGCTTTACTTTTTGCTGCACTTCTTAAACTGAACACTGCTGCAGCACTGCCACTGAGTTTAGGAAATTATGAATATACATCCATTATTTTTGTATACATAATACAAGTTTTCAGTGAATTACGTCATTAACTGGTTGCATGTTTTAAATAAAACCATAACGTCAAAAGCTTGTGAAACTGTATTTTTATTCTGCACAATTTCTTAACTTGAAAGAAGTATCCTTTTTTATGGCTTTGATAATGGGATTACCCTTTAACCCTCTGATCCTAGCAATTATTTTGCTGAAGATGGCTATAGTGTAAAATGCTTTGCGGTTAAGTTAGCGTATGGGGAGAAATCAATCAATAGAAATTACATGAGACTAGTTCAAGGTTGCAGTTGGCAGGTAGCTTCCTTTTTTACTTCTTTGTGGCACAGAAAAGCATCCTGCGTTGGTCGACTGCAGACTATTGTATTTTCATGATGTGTGTTTATGACTTATAATATGTTGTAAAATGCTAAGTACACTTCTGATTGTTTTAGGTTTCCATTAATTACACCTACATTCACTATGCAGTGGGGCTGGGCATTATAATGATTGCAAAAAAGCTACAGTTGTTATCTGTGGCTAGTTATCCAATATATATATATATATATATATATATATATATATATATATATATATATATATATACACCCACTGAGCAAAATTATAAATGCAACACTTTTGTGTTTGGCCCTATTTATCATGAGCTGAACATAAAGATCTACAACTTTTTCTATGTACACAAAAGGCCTATTTCTCTCAAATATTATTCAAAAATCTGTCTATATGTGTGTTAGTGAGCACTTCTCCTTTGCCGAGATAATCCATCCACCTCTGAGGTGGAGCATATCAAGATGGTGATTAGACAGCAGATTATTGCACAGGTGTGCCTTAGGCTGGCCACAATAAAAAGTCACTCTAAAATGCGGAGTTTTACTGTATTGGTGGGGGGGTCCAGGGGGTCCAAAAACCAGTCAGTATTTGGTGTGACACCATTTGCCTCATGCAGTGCAGCACATCTATTTTGCATAGAGTTAATCAGATTGTTGATTGCGGCCAGTGGAATGTTGGTCCATTCCTCTTCAATGGCTTTGCGAAGTTGCTTGATATTGGCAGGAACTGGAACACGCTGTCGTATACGCCGATCCAGAGCATCCCAAACATGCTCAATGAGTGACATGTCTGGTGAGTATGCTGGTCACACAAGAACTGGGATGTGTTCAGCTTCCAGGAATTGTGTACAGATCCTTGCAACATGGGGCCGTGCATTATCATGCTGCAACATTAGGTGATGGTCATGGATGAATGGTACAACAATGGGCCTCAGGATCTCGTCACGGTATCTCTGTACATTCAAAATGCCATCAATAAAATGGACCTGTGTTCGTTGTCCATAGCATACACCTGCCCATACCATAACCCCACTGCCACCATGGGCCACTCGATACACAACATTGACATCAGCTCACCGCCATACATGCTGTGTGCCATCTGCCCTTTACAGTGAAATCTGGGATTCATCTGTGAAGAAAACACCTCTCCAAAGTGCCAGTTGCCATCAAATGTGAGCATTTGCCCACTCAAGTTGGTTACGATGATGAACTGCAGTCAGGTCGAGACCCCGATGAGGACTACGAGCATGCAGATGAGCTTCCCTGAGACAGCTTCTGACAGTTTGTGTAGAAATTCTTTGGTTATGCAAACCGATTGTTGCAGCAGCTGTCCAGGTGACTGGTCTCAGATGATCTTGGAGGTGAAGATGCTGGATGTGGAGGTCCTGGGCTGGTGTGGTTACTCGTGGTCTGTGGTTGTGAGGCCAGTTGGGTATACTGCCAAATTCTCTGAACCGCCTTTGGAGACAGCTTAACAACTTGCCGACGGCTGATCGGCAAATGACGGCGACAGAGTGGCTCTGTAACGCGAATCGCCGTCATACGACGGCGGCCGCGATACAGAGCCTAGCGAACGCGCGCTCACTGTGTTCGGGGGGGCCAGGGAGCGGGTGCTGCGGCTTTGATTGCCGCCGGCTACCCGCGATGCCCCCCCCGGAGTGAATGAACGGAGGTCCGTGTATGTAAACACGGACCTCCGCTCTGTGTGAGGGGGAAGGGCTGTGATCACAGCCTTCCTGTACATGAAGGCTGTGGCCACTTCCCTTCTCCTGTTAGGGCAGTCCCCCATACAGTTAGAACACGCCCAGGGAACATACTTAACCCTTAGAGCGCCCCTGCAGGTTAACCCCTTTACTGCCAATGGCATTTACACAGTAATCAGTGCATTTTTATAACACTGATCGCTGTATAAATGCCAATGGTCCCAAAAAAGTTTCAAAACGTTCCAACATGTCCGCCCCAATATCGCAGTACCGCTAAAAATCGCAGATCGCCGCCATTGCTAGTAAAAAATAAAAAAAAAATAGAAACCCCAAAAATGAATTCTCATCATCCGTAAACACGACCACTTTTGCGCAAACCAATCAATAAACGCCGATTGCGATTTTTTTTTATCGCAAATATGAGGAAGAATATAAATTGGCCAAAAACGGTGAAAAAAAATGTTTTTTTATATATTTTTTTTTGGATTTGTATTTTAGCAAAAAGTAAGAAATTTGGGTTTTTTTGCAAAATTGTCGCTCTTCTTTTGTTTATAGCGGCGATCAGAAATGACGCAGAGGGGATCAAATACCACCAAAAGAAAGCTCTATTTGTGGGGAAAAAAGGATGCAAATTTCGTTTGGGTACAACGTCGCAGGACCGCGCAATTGTCAGTTAAAGCGACGCAGCACCGAATCGCAAAAAGGGCTCCGGTCCTAAAGCTGGAAATCCTTCCGGGGCTGAAGTGGTTAAGGTAGAGAAATGAACATTCATCTCAAGGGCAACAGCTCTGGTGGACATTCCTACAGAGTCAGCTTGCCAATTGCACGCTACCTGCGACATCTGTGGCATTGTGCTTTGTGATAAAACTGCACATTTTAGAGTGGCCTTTTATTGTGGTCAGCCTAAGGCACACCTGTGCAATAATCACACTGTCTAATCAGAATCTTGATATGCCACACCTGTGAGGTGGATGGATTATCTCAGCAAAGGAAAAGTGCTCA
>BLSH010444425.1:291251-306558 GCA_018402905.1 Glandirana rugosa
GAGACGTGACTAGCCACGTAACGCTCTCCCCTCTCCCCCTCTCTCCTCCACGACGTCACGACACCCGCTATACATTACGTGTGTCGTGACGATTCAATGTCATACGTGGGTGGGGTAGGTAGGTGGTGGGTGGGTAGGAGTGGATTAGGTACGAGTGGGTGGGTAGGAGTGGGTTTGGTACGAGTGGGTGGGTAGGAGTGGGTTAGGTACGAGTGGGTGGGTAGGAGTGGGTAGGTAGGTACGAGTGGGTAGGTAGGTACGAATGGGTAGGTCGGTACGTACGAGTAGGTCGGCACGAGTGGGTAGGTAGGTACGAGTGGGTAGGTGGGTGGGTCATACTGTAACTTAGCAGTGCTGTGTGCATTACATATCGCCCACAGCACTGCAGCACCTCCTCTCTCCCCCTCTCCCCTCTCGCAATGCACCGATCAGTGCAGAGAGGAGAGAGAAAAGCGGCGGAAGCGCCGTCATTTGCTCACAGCAGCCATTCACCGCGATCCGTGATCGGTCGGGTCTCCCAGACCCGACGGACCCGGATGTTCCCATGTGCGGGCCCCAGGGGGCGTGCGGGACGCGCGATTCTGGGAGGACGTCAATAGCCATCATTCGGCTATGGGCCGGTTATGAAGTGGTTAATGACACTTTAAATTAACAAACAAATAAATACAAATATACAAATATATATATATATATATATATATACAAGAGGTGTGTCTATTAAATAACGAGACTGATTAAATAACAAATTTAATAACTGATTAATACAAATTTAATACTTGTCCCCTTCAATATATTAACGATTTGCACTAATACATTGCTGCAGTCTTGTTTTCCACTGGTCGAAGGCATGGAGAAAATCAATTTCTGTCAGCTGTTTCAACACATCCACCGTTTTCTTCTTTACAGAATCAACAGACTCAAAACGTGTCCCTTTAAGCACTGATTTAACTTTTGGGAAAAGATAAAACCGCATGGTGCTAAATCAGGCAAATATGGAGGATGTTCAAGTTTAGTAATGTGCTTGTCAGTCAAAAACTGCTTCACAGAAAGTGCTCTGTGAGCAGGCGCATTGTCCTGGTGAAGAATGAAACCTTTTTCCCACTTTTAAATGTACAATGAATATTTTCTTCCCTTACAAACGAACACTGGAGGTAGCGAGTCACCACACACCTATTATCTTATTGAAATACTAAACAACTCTTTCAGTTGTACCTTTCCTTAAGTTTACAAGTCACTTAGGGGTCTATTTATAAAACACTGAATCTCGTATTCAGCAAACATTTGGTTCACTGAAAAAGGATTTCAATCAGTATACAAGCAACAAAATATCTAAAACTAATTGCAATTTCAAAAACAAAATCTTATTGTAGTAATCTGTATGTGCACTCCATATATATATATTACGTTAGACTGTCTAGTAAATTGTTTAATACCACAGAGCTAGAAAGTATGAATTGAGCAATGAAAGGTAAAAATTTCCTTAGCTTAGCATATATTTGGAAATGTGTTTCTCTGATGTCGTCATTGCTTAATATATGGTTGGAGAATTCCATTTTCACTTCTGCTCTCAATCTTCTTATCCTCATTAACTTACTGTCAGCAGCTTATTTGATTGACAGGCAAATCTACTTACACTTTGAATATCTAAGTGCTGCTCAGTTTTCATGTTTAATGTGACACAATAAAATAAGTTCTGTAAAAATAGTTATGTTTGCACTGATGAAGTAGATTTATTAAAGAAAAGGTCCTTTTAATGCAGGCCAGCTAAAATACATCAATATTTTGTCAAGTTTTAGTTTACAAGAATGCAAAATGCTAAATTGTCCCTTAATGGTTAAACAGTGGACTTCCAGTTATAGTATCAGCTTATATTTATAATATGTCAACATGTACAGTAATTAGGGGGTTATATTAAAATACATGCAGGGTACATGTTAAAAAATTCAGACATAACATATACAATGCAAGAACAGAAAGGGGCTTTTTTTGATGAATGAGATTATTCTAATTGTGTTGGTTGGAGGTAATTTGCATAATGATGTTACCTTAAATATTTTAAAGTTGGGGCAATTTAGAAAGATAGGAGAATACCAGAGCTAGTAGAGCTATCTGTTCATTGGAAATCTTGCAGCTCTGTATGTAATGAGCTTCTAAATAGGACTGATTTTAGACAAAATGAGGCTCTGGGTAGAAAAAAGCTGGCATATTTTGTTTAAGTCCAGCATTGTTAACAACTTTAAGTGCTATTTTGCAAAATGCAAAGCCGTTCTATATTATTAAAACCCTTAGCAGTGTTATATAATGAGTGGTATTATCAAGAAAGGAAGATATTGGCAAGTCAGGCAGTTAATAAGGAGTCTGGCTTAGGAGGTAAAACAAAGTTTAGTAGTAAGTCTAGTTGTAACAACTCATACGGAACTTTATTCTAATGTTAAATAGAATATCTAAATACAATAAATTTAAATTAAAAGCAATATTAAAGTGTATGTTATTCCAAAAAGAAAAGCTACATATACATATTAGGGTATTCATATAGTTCTTTGAGTAAATGTAGCCTTTAATGTTTTTATTTAATACATTACAGGTAAATATCTAATGATCCTCACAGTTCACCTTGGTATCTGTTTTAAATTGACCATGTCCAGCACTGAAATAGATCCATGCTTGCATGGTCAATTTGCATCCCTCAGCTTTTAATCTTAGCTACAGGACACAATGCTTGTCATGGCTGTAGTTCAATTTTCAGTCTGGCTGATACTGCTCTCCCAGCCCTGACCTGTTTGATTGACAGGAGTTCCTAGCAGGAGCCTCACTATAAATAACTGCATGGCATGCCACTGCAAGCCCTCTACATGTTTGATATTAGCCCCAAGCAGGAGCCTTACTATCAGTATCCTTATGTTATGCCACTGCCTGCCCTCTGCTTGCATTTATCTTTTTGGCTGTTTATCAGAGAAAATTGAGTACTGTTTGTGATACTTTTTTTATTTGCACTAACAAAGTTTTTTCAGGACAGGCTTTCGGGGTATCTCCCCTTCTTCAAGGTCCAAGCAGTACTGAATAAAAACAGTTTTAGCCAAATGTTAAAAAAAGAGAAAAGAAAAAAAAAACTCTTTAGTAAAGGAGAAAGAGGAAAAACAAACAAATACAAATCAATGTGTAAGTCCATGGTAATGAAACTAGCTGTAGAGATAGTGAGATAAGACAGGCAGAGTTATAGACTGGGGAGGGGGGTGACAGTCACAGAGGGGGTCGTAAAACTTTAGAATAGTGAGTGAGAAAACCTATATCCAAGTTTAAGCCATTCTTTTTTGTGTCAAAAAGAAGAATCATTCTTAGTTCAAACGTTTTCCTTTCCTGCGTGGTTCTGAAATCGCATTTAAGAACTAAAACATTGAGGTTTTCAATAGTGTGGCCCGGCTGTGAAAAATGATGTCCCACCAGTGTGCAGAAATCATCTTCTTTATGATTCTTAATGGAATGTCTGTGTAAATGCATCCTTGTTTGTAATTTCTGTCCTGTTTCCCCAACATAACATCCTTTGTTGCACCTACTGCATTGAATGAGGTATACCACATTACTAGAGGTACAGCTGTATGATCCCATGATATTGAAGGTCCCATTTGTGTGTGTGACACTTTTGGATAGATTGATCTGGTTGCACGGTTTGCAATGTTTTTTAATTGCGGGGTTTGCTTCCATTATTGGTGACTTCATAATCAGAGTGAAGTTTCCTGCTAATCAGTTTATATCTGAGGTTGGGTGGTTGCCTGAAAGCCAATATTGGGGGTTGTTGGAATATTTCTTTCAGAGTATCATCTTCTGTTATAATGGGTTGTAAATCTTTGATTATCTTTTTTATCCCTTCTAGTGCTGGGTTGTATGTAGTGACTAGTGGGACACAGTTATTTGTTTTTTTCTCTTTGTATTGGAGGAGATTTTCTCTTCGGGTTTTCAAGGCTGTGTTTATGCTTTTGTTTATGGTTTTGTCTTTGTACCCTTTCTTATGGAAGGAGTCTGCCAGTGTTCTGAGATGTGTATCTCTGTCCTCTGGGTCTGAACAGTTTTATTGACTGGTGGTCAAGGTAGGAGGCTTGCTGTTATCAATATACCAACTGTGGAAAGCATCCCAGCTGCCCTTAGGTCATGCCACTGCCTGACCTCTAATATTGCAGCAATGCCCTCACACTCAGAAAAATAATGGGAAAAGCGGCTGTGTGTCGTCATGTGAAGTCTGAATAAAAGTAAACAGAAAAGGTACCAGTTGCTATGTTTTTAGATGTATGCTGTATTGTTTCACAGCTCTAAATAAAGTTGGGTGAATGGTTCAGGCCGAGCAAAAGTTCGGCCAGAACATCGCCTTTTCACCCATTCGGTGAACTTCTGAATTTGTAGGGTGCTTGGTGGGATGTTATGAGCCCTGATTGAGCAAAGCTTTGCCCAATCAGTGCACAGTGAATAGCTGTTAAGGAGCGGGCCGTCCGTTGAGGTTCCCCCTGTGGTGATTCAACCTACCTGGTCTACCCCCCTCCCCCCAAAAAATGGGGGGGCACAAGAGCAGACAATGCAGGAGGGAACAGAATGTAAATACAGGAGGACACGCTGAGGGCACGGAGGGAGGAGGACCCGAAGACTCGAGGAGGTACCCATCCCGGTGCAAGGCATGCAAGTTATGAATAACTTTTCTATTGTCCTCAACCTTTCAGACAGGGTGTTGAATAATAACAAGTTATCTTTGCTTTTCAAGGGATTGAACTATTGTCCTCAGAGGCACTTCAATACACTTGATACAATTGTAGACGTTAACAAATTTGTGAGAAACTTGACTATCAAGAGACATTATTACTCAGTAAATAGCATGCAAAGTTCTTCAGAGTCTGTGCATGTTTGTATGGTTAAATTACCTAACTCTGAACATTTTTCCTTTAGGGAACAGTGTGCCTTATTAGACCTTGAGGATTTGGCTACTGAGAATAGGTGTGGAGAGGTCCCGTCTGATAGTGCCCTTTCTGTCGGGTCCATTTCTATCAGTTTAAGTAGAGACTTTTACCCAGTTAACTCACACACTCCTGATATGTGTAGATTTCAAAAAGCTGTTGAACGGGACCTTACAGCATTGGCACATCCGATTCAGGGGGGCAACATTGTGTGGCATGATAATCTCACTAGTGGCAAGAGTAAAGCCCTCACATAACTCTCTGAGGATAAGGGCATAGTTATACGTAACTCTGACAATGGTGGCTTGATTGTAGTTTTAAATGAGGATGTATATAGACAAGAGGCAATTAGGCAGCTGTCAGATGAAGCTACGTATAGCAGATTGGGAGGTGACGCCACTAAAATGTACAAAGTGGTTATTACAAATCTGATACAGAGAGGAGTGAGGATGGGCATCTTTAGTGAATGGGAAGCCAAGTTTGTTGTCCCTGAATATACCATGATCTCTACTTTCTATCACTTGCCTAAGACGCATAAGGGGTTAACTGCCCTCCATGGCTGTCCCATTATCTCTGAGATCAACTCCCATAATGAGTGCCTAGGCTAGTGGCTCGACGGACAATTAGCCTCTGGTTGTTCGGTTACCTTGTTATCTGAAGGGCACAAATCACCTCCTTAATTTCATGAGGGATTTCAGATGGGTGGTGGATTCCTTTTGGATAACCAGTGACATATCGAGTCTTTATTCCTCTATACCTCATCACTTGACAGGCACTGCGGTTATGTTCTACTTGAATAGCCTCACACAGCTTCCAGTGGAGCATAAACTGTACATTTTGGATGTCCTTGATTACCTTTTGTCTCACAACTTTTTTTTTTGGGCGGGGAGTTCTACCTCCAGAGATGTGGGGCCGCGATGGGCGCTAAATTTTGACGTCCCTCGCCAACCTGTATATGGGTTGGTGGGAGCGGTCCCGCATCTTTGGAGGTAGCAACCCATTCAGGTCATCCATTAGACTATATTTTAAATATATTAATGACCTGTTATCAGTGGTACGAAGCAGAGTTGACTGCCCGCCTCCTCTTTTTGAGCATTTTAACAACAAGACTAAAAATCTTTACGGGCCATGCGGACACTCGGTCAATTCATTTCTTGGGTGTGCTACTCACGGGAGAGGAGGGGGGCTCTGTTCACACTACTCTGTATCACAAACCTTTGTCAGGAAACTCCCTGTTGAAGGTGCAATCTGCCCATACCAGGCATACCATCATAGGTACCCCGGTTGGGCAATTTCTCTGGATCAGACGGATCTGCAGTTATGAAGGTCAGTTTGAGCAGGAGGCCTTTTCACTGTATAATCAGTTTGAGGATCGGGGATATCCGAGGTGGATGCTTGATAGGATACTTTCAATAGTAGAGTAGAAAGTAAGAGTAAAAGTAAGAAGAGAGTAGATATGTTGTCCCAAACTAAGCCGAAACCAGTCTCTACACGGGGTTCTCTCACACTGTCCACCCCCTTCAGCAGTGAGTTTAGCAAAATCAGAGATATAGTTAATCGCCACCTATATTCTGACCAGATCTGTGCTGATATCTTTCTGGAGGGGGTTAACATTGTTTCTCAGAGAGCACCCACTGTGGGAAACACTCTCTCCCCTATGTTTTTCCATAGAGAATCTCCCAGATACCTGGCATGGCTTCATTGCAAAGGAAACTATAAGTGCGGCAAGGCGGACTGTTCCTGTTGTGGCCATATCCTTATATTTCACTATAGATTCATTTTTTAATTGTAATGCTAGCTATGTCATCTATATTATTACATGCAGCATTTGTCAGGCACAATACATGGGGAGCACCACTAGGAGACTCCGGTTTCAGGAGCACTCTAAACCTGTAGAGAAAAACCTTCCCACAAATGTGGGGATACATTTTAACCAATGTCATGTGGAGACAGAACAGCCCAAGTCCAGGTCATCAAGAAGATTAGGACGCCCAAATGGGGGGGGCAACATTTTCTATTTACTGTGCTGGAGAGAGGTATACTGGATTTTCCACCTCCAGACCCGCATTGCGCTGGGACTTAACTTTGAATAGGATATCAGTCATTTCTATGAATGAACCCATTCATGCCTCTGGCACAGTTGTCTCCCCCTCCTTATGGTTTCTCCATCATGTTTCAGTATACACAGTATCCCCTATTCACATTTGTTACATTCATCTCTTTTCATTTACAATCTATTTTACTGTGTAGATCACTCCATCACGAGCCTCTGTTCACTCGATCCTGCCAAGAGGATATGGCTTTGTACATGTCCATTGGCGAGATTAATGTCACACTATGGGGTGAGTCAAGATGGATATATCAATTCAATTCACTAGTTTTACATTGTTTACATCAAGGGTATTTAATGGTATTGAGACTGACTGTGTCTCTGGGGTGTGTTCCCCCTAGACACACGGGGGGTCTGTGCGAGCCATAGGTGCACCTTTTTACATCTTGAGGTTTAGTTCCTTTAGAGGTACTGGGTTTGAGTGTCCCCGCAATTTGGTGGGGGGGGGGGTGTTTTCTCTGAGTTGATGTTTTAGTTTATCATCATGCACTTCCCCACCTCTCCGATTGTGTCTGCTGATCGTGTATGCACACCTTTGTATGTTTACAGTGTATTAAAATATTTTAGTCAGTCTATTTGGGAGTTTGTTGCGGACTCTCCACCGATTGATCATAGAAGTGTTTTATCCTCATTTGTTACTAGCATTAATGTGTTTTTTTATATTTTTGTCGGCCCTTTACATCGGGTTTTTTGCACTTGTACTTTTGTGTCTTTTTTTCTCTTTTAGTTCTCCTCTTTGATATGGATATTAGTTTGTATCTGTTGTGCTTTATATATGTCTTCATATTTATTTATTTGTCTAGTTGGTTTTGAGCTCTGATTGGTTTCCCATGCAGCCTATTATTTGTGCATTGTTTCTTTTTAGAGCCGGCATATCGGCATGGGCTGCGCAGGTAACCAATTAGTTACTCACTGATCGGTGGTTTCTCCCCTCCCCTTTTACACCTGGGAGGTAATTGATTGTGGTACATATACATCGATCAGTGTTGTCCTATCTTTGCAATGAGTAAGCACTATTGTTAAGTGTGAAACACATTTGCCTGGACTAGTGGCATCCTGTACTGTATGTTTCTGATGCTTCTATCAATAAATGATATCGGACTCTTGCGAAGTGCAGCCATTCTCTCCCTTTTCCAGCGGGGCCGGGAAGCCGGCCGCTGTGTCCATAACAATGGATGAGTCATAAGTTGTCAATGGGCTTCCCCGCTGACAGCTGAATGAGAAAAAAAACATTGCCACCAATAGAAAAAAGTAAAAAAACCGACATGGGGCCCCCCCATCCATACCAGACCCTTATCCAAGAGTGTAGCCTGGCAGGACAGGAAAGTGAGTGCCTTCCCCCCTCCTGAACCATACCAGGCCACATGCCCTTAGCACATTGTCCCCATGTTGATGGGGACAAGGGCCTCTTCCCAACAACCCTGAGTGGTGGACGGGCACCAGTCAGTGACATCTCAAGGGGGTGGTGCCACCATGTGATGTCACAAGGTGGCCCCACCCCTCACCTATTTAAGAACTGTCAAATGACAAAGCAGGCATTTGGCGATTAGCCTTCATTGCGGGCGGAACATTTTTTTCCTTTTTTCAGGTCCGGTGGATTGATACCATACCCCATACTCATTAACATAGAGAGGGGGCTGGGATCTGAGGGCCACTTTGTTAAAGGGGGCTTCCATATTACGATAAGGCCCCTGCCCACAGACACCCCACAACTACAGCCCAGTATTGTCAGGAAGAGGCCCTTGTTCCCATCATCAACATGAGTCAAGTTGATTTGGGGTGGGTGGGCAGAGCCCCCTTCATGTTGAGGGTATGTGGCCTGGTATGGTTCAGGAGGGGGGCCACCCAGATCTCAGTCCCCCATGTAAACATAGTACCCCTAACCATTCACCAAAGAAGTGTCAATAAGAAATAAAAACACACACACAGTTTTTGACAATTCCTTTATTAAAAATGAAAAAACAATGTCCCCCAGTGTAGATCCAGCGTCAATCATGACAATGACACCACCGCTGGACGCAAAAACAGAAAAAAATTCCATTAAAGTGTTTATTTGAGAGTAAAATATGACAAAAAAACATACTCACAAACATAGATGATAAAAATATAAATAAATAATTAATGCGCAAAAGGGAAACCCAGCTGCATACGCCGCATTAGACTATATAATGCTGAAAATACAAAAAAAAGGTGTAGCGCTAACAAAGTAAAAGTACATAAAAATAAACCTGTGATGTGTTATGTAAAACACAATAATCATATAAATAAACAGTGTGGTCCAAAATAGTCCATAAAACGTGAAAAAATGTGCAAAAGGCAAAATTCTTCAAAATTCAGTAACATAAAACAGGTAGGTCCAAATCCAGCATTGAGCATATTTTGATCCAATAACAAAACAAGATGGACTCTTACTAGAGATATTGGATCCTCTTGATCGTACGACCAGAGGATCAATCTGGCTTGTGTGGTATTTACCGCAGGAACCAATCTATATCATCCACCAGGTATTCTGGGTATATGTTCTCCGTGTTGTCGGAACCAGTGGGTGTTACTCCTCCAACCCAATCAGTCCCGTCATGTACCAAAGGCCTTAGTGGTCTCTCAGGGGTTGCATGTGGAGAACAAATGTAAGCGCCACTCTTGGTGAAATAGAATCAAAGGTAGGTGAGCATACAAAAATAGTAAAGCCGGCAATAGAAGTAAAATCCAAGTAAAAACAACTGCGATGGACGCACAGTCCTCACCCGACACGTTTTGTCTACATAGACATCGATGACATTGATGTAATCCCAGCCCTACCAAAGATCACTGGCTAACCATAACGCGCCAGCATACACTGGAACTGTCATCACGTTCCTTTGTGGGATGCACGCTCCACCTTGGAGTGTCCTAAAAAAGACTTTAGGGACCTAGGAGCAAAATTGAGGCTTAAGACCTCCAAGGTAGTATTCTCAAAATAATACCGGTACCTCGAGCCACACCAGAGAGGCAGCGGGAGATTAGGGAAGTCAACAAGTGGCTGAAGAGCTGGTGTAGAAAGGAGGGTTTCGGGTTCCTGGAGAACTGGGCCGATTGCTCAATCGGTTACGAGCTCTATAGAAAGGATGGGCTGCACCTGAATGGGGAGGACGCAGACCAGCTTGGGATGAAGATGGCCGAAAAGTTAGAGGGGCAACGGGGGGGAGGGTCCAGACTTAGTAATAGCCAGAGGGGAACAGAATTCAGGGGGTAGTATTGGAGGGAGGAGTGATAGGCCGAAAAAGGAATTTAAAACCGAGGCAAGTAGTGTAACAAATCCTATATGCAAACAAGGAATACCCGGCAAGGAAACAGTAGGTGTCCAGACAAAACTACGTGGCTTGTTCACTAATGCCAGGAGTCTGGCAGACAAGATGGGAGAACTAGAGCTACTACTGTACGAGGAGGAATTAGACTTTGTGGGAATTTCGGAGACTTGGTTCAACAGCTCTCATGATTGGCTGGCTACCATTCAGGGGTATTCCCTATATCGCAGGGATAGGGAGGGCGAAAAAGGGGGAGGGGTATGCCTGTATATAAAGAATGACATACAAATTAATGTGAGAGATGACATTACTAGTGGATCCGGGGAGGAGGTTGAATCCTTATGGGTAGAGTTACAAAGGGAGGATACCAAGGGGAAAGTAATACTAGGAATATGCTATAGGCCCCCAAATCAGAGGGAGGAGGGGGAGGTGGACCTCCTATCACAGTTTGGAATAGCGACTAGGATGGGAAGTGTTATTATAATGGGGGATTTTAATTATCCAGATATTGACTGGGAGGAAGGTACTGCACGTTCAGCTAAGGCTCGCCATTTCCTAAATGTCCTGCAGGACAATTTCATGGGTCAAATGGTAAATGTACCAACAAGAGAAAAAGCATTATTGGACCTTCTGATTACTAACAACGCAGACCTGATCACAGACGTGGAAGTAAGGGGCAATCTAGGAAATATCGATCACAGGTCAATTCGTTTTAGTATAAATTGCACATCTAGGAAACCTAAGGGGAATACAAAAACACTAAATTTTAAGAGAGCCAACTTCCAGAAACTACGCTCCTTGCTGGAAGATGTTAACTGGGATGAAATTCTAGGAATAATAAATGCGGAGGAAAAATGGGAGTGATTCAAGAACATACTAAACAAAGGTATTAGCCAGTGTATCCCAACAGGAAATAAATTTAAAAGAGCTAATCAAAGACCAGGAGGGCTTAACTCCGACATAAAGGCACACATAAAAGCAAAAAAGAAGGCCTTCAAAAAATACAAGGAGAAGGGGTCTCAGTCAGACAGGATGTGGACACCTTGCAAGAAGATCTGAATAAATTAATGGGGTGGGCAGACAGGTGGCAGATGAGATTTAACGTAGAAAAATGTAAGATAGTGCATTTGGGTACCAAGAACATGAACGCAAACTACTCACTAGGGGGAGAACCTCTGGGGGAATCTAGGATGGAAAAAGACCTAGGGGTCCTAGTAGAGAACAGGCTCAGCAGTGGCATGCAATGCCAAGCTGCTGCAAACAAAGCTAACAAAGTGTTGGCATGCATCAAGAAAGGGATTAACTTCAGGGATAAATCAATAATTCTCCCACTCTACAAGTCTCTGGTGAGGCCACACTTGGAGTATGCCGTCCAGTTCTGGGCACCAGTCCTCGGGAAGGATGTCCTGGTATTGGAAAGGGTACAGAGAAGGGCCACAAAGCTGATTAAGGGATTAGCGGACCTAAGTTATAAGGAAAGATTACAAGCACTGAACTTATTTTCTCTGGAGAAAAGACGCTTGAGAGGGGATATGATTTCAATGTACAAATACTGTACTGGTGACCCCACTATAGGGACAAAACTATTCAGTGCAAGGGAATACACAAAGACACGCAGCCATTCACTTAAAAGGGAGGAAAGGCCGTTTAACCTTAAGATGCGTAGGGGTTTCTTTACGGTAAGAGCAGTGAGAATGTGGAATTCTCTTCCACAAACAGTGGTTTCTGCTGGGAGTATAGATAATTTCAAAAAACTATTAGATGCACACCTAAGGGACTACAACATTGGGGGATACACAATGTAATACTGACATAAAAACACACACATAGGTTGGACTTGATGGACTTGTGTCTTTTTTCAACCTCACTGACTATGTAACTATGTAACCTGTAAACATAAAGATGTAGACGGATCTGCGTTCCACCAACCGCCACCACACCTCCGGGTCACAGGCGGCATTGCATCCAATAGCTCCAGGGGGCCAGATTCACATGGGCAATGTGAGGTGCAGGGGCGGACCTAGTCTATTAACCCCTGCCTAGCCTTATCTTCACCAGGGGAGCAGTTTATTAGAAAGCAATGTGATGACGATTGCAACATAGCCATAATAATACGACCATAAAAATGCTGCCTAATGCCGATCCAGATATACATGTAATTGTAATTCTATCTAAGGGAGCCACTTAGATGGGATGAGTTTCACCAGAGACATAAGTTCCAACGCTCACTCACTCCAAATGCACCACACCACCATCAACAGGTAACTGTGGGGGCAATGATAAAGAACAGTTGATGTGACTAGTAGCTTTTATACCTCCAAAAAGTAAAGGAAGAACCATCTCTATATATAGAAAATCAATAAAAAATCTCTGAAAAAATGATCATAATAATTATATATGTACATATGTGTATCTAGTCATCATAATTAATAGTATAAAATAAGATAAGATAAAATATATTGCCAAAAGGTGCAGCAGCACCCAAGGGGGAAGACTGAAACACAGTAATCTCCCATAGACTGCAGTACTATTCCTGAACAATGCTAAAAAATATATATTTTTCACAATTAATTAAAGCCACATCAGACAAAATGAATAAGAACCAAATCATCCTAAAATTATCAGATTTAATGGAAAGGTCCTAAGCTTAAAAAGGTCAAAATAAAGTACTCACATAGAAACAATGATAAAATCGCGTTTGAACATGCCGGCAGCAAATAAAAACAAGCGTTCCCATTCCTGTTGAACGTGTAGGCGTGGTGACGTCAGGCGTAGCTGACATGGTGACGTCAGACGTAGCTACGTCTGATGTCACCACGCCTACACGTTCAACAGGAACGGGAACGCTTGTTTTTATTTGCTGCCGGCATGTTCAAACGTGATTTTATCATTGTTTGTATGTGAGTATCCATTTTTATTTCACAATAAATTCACGTTTTATGGAATTACACTATGAGATCCTTCTCCTTTCTATGATGCCGTATTGATGGAGTTGATGTGATTGGTAATCTGGGCCGGAGAGAGGCTGTTTGATGTCCACTTGCCCGACCACTTGGAGGAGAGGATCATACCTGCAAGGATACCCCGCAGAGGGTTATTTTCTGCCAGCTTATGTGACTTGTTAGCAATAACAAGTCCTCGACCTCTGGTAAGGGTACCTCTTAGTAACTTTAGAGGTGTGCTCGTCTCCGGTGGTGGTCCACTTACCTTTTGGTGAATCTTAACAAGAGAACACAATACAGGCTATTTTTTCACACTTGATGGTGTTGGACTAATTTTTGGGTCACTCAGATCAAGGCCATTTGCACTATTGTTGGTGTTGGACTTAGCACTGATTATACAGATATTTATTTTATTTTTTGGATATTTTTTTGGATATTTTCACTTATATCCTGATTACTTTTGTTTTATCGCTCACACGTTATATGATTTTGCATTCTTTATTTAGGTATTATTTTAGCGCAACTGTTATTTTTATATTTTGTTTTGGCGTTATTATCACACTATATGTTGCTGCTGCACTGAATACTTTTAGTGCAATACTGTTTAACAAAATCATGTTAATATGTAGTTGCATCCGAACAGTTCCTTTTAACCGTCAGATATTGGCTGTAAGGGATGGAGTGTATTAAGTGGCACAGATGAAAGCTAGAAGAGTGGAGTATGGTATTACCTGTTGTAGGTTTTCTATAGAGCTTGCAGGAAAGTATATTGTTCTTATTTTTGTAAATGTCCACATCCAAAAAGGTAACATGAGTTTGATTGTACATCATAGTAAATTTGAGGTTTAATGTGTTGACATTTAGAGCCCCTAGGCAGTCCCTCAGCAATTCCTCCGGACCATCCCACAGTACGAAAATATTGTCGATAAAGCGGAACCACATGGTAATGTGGGCACCATACATAGAGAAGTTCTCATCCAAAAATAGCCACTGGACACAACATGTCCCCTTCACCACCCCCTGCATCTGGAGGAAATGGGAGCCATTAAAGGAGAAGACATTATGTAGTAGAATATGTTCAAGGGAGTATAGGATGAAATCACTGAAGGACTGCTCATGGTGACTGGCCTGGGCCAAAACTCTATGAATACATGAGGTATCGAGCTATAGAGGGCCTCCACGTCCAAAAATGAGCCAGCATTGATGTGGGTGCTCCCCAGCACCTGTAATAAATGAATTGTGTTGTGAATGTATGATGGCAACCCTAGGACAAATGGCCTTAAATGTTCATCCACTAGCCTGGATAGGTTTTCAGTTATCCCTCCATTTCCAGAGACAATGGGTCATCTGGAAGGCTTAGTAGCATTTTTATGAATTTGTGGCAATGAGTAAAAGGTGGGTACTCTAGAAAAAGTTGTCCTTACAAATTCCCAAGTTTGTTTTGAAATGTTATTATAGTATGCCCTATTCACTAAAAAGTAAAACTCCTTGTAGAAACTATCTATTGTTGATTTATTAATGGGTCTATACCACTCAGTATTTTTTAATATTTTTGTACACATTTTTACATAATCATCACTGTCCATTAGGACAATGTTACCGTCCTTATCCAATTATTTAATTGTGATAGAGTGGTTGTTAGATAAAGATTGAAGTGCTCTCTTTTCATCTGAAGATATATTACTAGTGGAGTTAGTGGTGGGCTGTAATGTTTTTATTTCATTACAAACAAATTTAAGCAATGAGGATATGCCATGGTTGGAACTGAGGGCAGGATTCATTGCAGATTTTTTCTTCAACTGAGATCTAGTAGGTTGAGTTTGTGTCTCTCTTATGGTTTTCTGTTTGTTCCAACATGGATTCAATATAGATAGTGTCGATAAGATGCAGTGGTTTGCTTTCCTCCAAAAGGTCAAGTAGATTGGCAAGGGCCTGTCGCTCACTATAAGTGCATGGTTCTTCTAAATTTGAAGGATTTTTATCATACAAAATCCTGAATAGGAGTCCGCGTGTAAAAAGATTAAGATCTTTGAT
>BLSH010444425.1:308588-325826 GCA_018402905.1 Glandirana rugosa
CCAGATTGGGAGAAGAGAAGTGAGACGTCGTGGTGATGACCTCTGGAGGAGGGCAAGTTCCTGTATCGGGTTTTCATGAGCGATGGTGTTAGGGTGGAAAAGTTGAAGACCGTTACACGGGTGAAATAAGCGAGGTGTCCTCCTCTGTTTAGCTTTGCTAAGGTTAGGAGTTGGTACCTACGATACTATCTGAGTGTCAGTATAAGTTAAAGTCGCAATATATTTGAGGATGAGTGGCTTTTCAGTCATGGTAATTTACGGTGGAGGCGCCGTGATGTGAGGGATGTTTGAGAGATTTTAGAAGGGACCGGACGGGAGCCTGACGACCTCTGTTACACCCTTTTGTCCCTTGGACAATGGACCTGTGTCCAGAAGCTTGTAAGGCTGGCGCAATCCCATAATATGTGTAACAGGTTCCCTGTTTTCCCACATTGTCTCCAGCAGTCCGAGGGCAGGCCAGGGAAGATTTTAGAGAGTTTGTAGGGAGTGTAGTGCCGCGGAGGTGGCATTTAATGGTACTGACTTTTCGGTGAGTAGGAGTTTATATAACGCTGAAATTGAATATGACTGTGAGTCTATCATAGCATCCATGGTTGAGGATTGGAATCGTTTCGATTTGTCTCCTCCTGTGGAGCGAATAAAGTGGGCACATTGCCAGAAGTTGAAAAGGTGGGATTGTGGTAGCGAGTACTTTTGGGCTATGTCCTTGAACGGGAGGAGGTCTCCAGTAGTGGTGCTGCAGAGTGAAGAGAAGAGGGTTAGACCTTGCTGTTTCCATATTGAAAAGGCTTGGTGTTGCATGCCTGGAGGAAAGTTTGGATTCCCCTGGATTGGCAGATGTTTGGATGTATTTTGTGGAATCTTGAGGATCTTCAGCGCTTCTCTCCATGCTATGATCGTATCTCGTAGCAGAAGGTTGTACTTGATGGTGGGAGGTAGTGCTGTCCAAGGCGATAGGAGGAGGGCCTTTAGTTGGTACGGGTGTGTCATTTATGCTTCCAGGGCGGTGTTTGCGTATCTAGATGCATTTCTGGTCCAGTCCATTCCCACTCTTAAAAGGCATGCTAGATTATACAATCTGATGTTGGGTAAGCAGGCGCCGCCTTCGCGTCTGGGGAGGTATAGTTTAGGTAGTGCGATTCTTGGTCGCCTGCGGTGCCAGATGAATTTGGATATGTTTTTGTTCAGGATCTGGATATCCTTGTGCTTGAGCAGGAGGGGGATCGTCTGTAAGGGGTATAAAAGGCGGGCAAAGCTGACCATTTTAAATAGATGGCACCTCCCCAGGAGCGAAAGCGGCAGATCCATCCAATGGTCTAGTTCTAGATTAATTTTTTGCAACAATGGTGGGAAATTCAGAGTGTATAGAGATGATGGTAGGTGTCCAATTTTTACTCCCAAATACGTGATGTGGGATTTGGCTATAATGAAGGGTGAATGGGCTAACCAGCGTCGTTGTGGGGATCGGCCTATAGGGATTATTTCGCTCTTGCCATAGTTAATTCGTAAACCTGCACATTGTTTGAAGTCATTGAATATCTGGATAATGAGAGGCATGTCTTTTGAGGGGTTCGCAGTGAATATGAGGACATCATCCGCAAAGAACGCTGAGCGTAATTCATGGTGTCCTATGTGTATTCCGCTAAGAGGCGCTATTGTGGTCAGGTACCTAGAGAGGGGTTCAATTGCTAAGTTAAAAAGGAGTGGGGACAGGGGGCATCCCTGTCTCGTACCCTTGAAGAGTCTAAATTCCTTCGATTGGACGCCTGCCACCACCAGCCTGGCCGCGGGAGAGGAGTACATAGAGCGGATGAGTTGTACAAATTTGCCGGAGAAGTTCATCCGTCTTAACACTAGAAAGAGCCAGTCAAAATTGACGTTATCAAAAGCTTTCTCCACGTCCAGGGTGATGATGGCATAGTCTCCCTCTTTATGATTGTGGGTGTGGTCCAGAGCTGCCAGTATTTTCCTAATGTTAAGTGAGGCTGTTCTTCCCTTGACAAAGCCGGATTGTACTGGGTGTATTAGAAGTGGAAGAATATCTGCTAGTCTGGTGGCTATTATTTTGGAGAGAACTTTTATGTCTAGGTTTAGGAGTGAAATGGGTCTATAAGATCCCGGTTCCAGGGGGTCCTTGCCTTTTTTATGTATTAGTTTTATGGTTGCTTGGTTACCCGACGGTAAGTAGGGCCCTCCCTTCAAGATGTCATTGTAGACTTGTACTAGTGTGGGTTCTATTGATGTGTGAAGGATCTTAAGGAGTTCTCCTGAGAACCCGTCCGGTCCTGGGGCCTTGTTTTGTGGTAATTGTTGTATGGCTGAGGAAACTTCCAGTCTAGTGATGGGGGCATTTAGTTTCTCCAGATCTTCTTGGGAGATTTGCGGGAGGACTAGGCTATCGAGGAAGCTTTCAGCCAGTGTGTTGTTGGTATTGTCTGCAGCATATAAGTTTTTGTAGAAGTCTGTCATGATATTGTTAATTTCCTCGGGGATAGGGGTGATGGTTCCCCGGGGGTTCCTGAGGGAGGTGACATGTGTGGGAGAGTAGGGGCCTCTCGCTAGTCTGGCTAGGAGTTTCCCTGATTTATTTCCGAATTTGAAAAACTGTGCTTCTATGTGTGACCTTTTGGTTAGTTCCAACGTTTCTGCCCATGAGTCGAAATCACTTTTGGCTGCTTTCCATTCTAGCCTAGTCTGAGGGGAATTGTCGGTGGATAGATTTCTTTGGGCAAGTTTTAGCCGGCTGCTGGCCTCTTTGAATTTAGATTGTGAATGTTTTTTAAAGGAGGAGGCATAGGAGATGATTTTGCCTCTAAGAAATGCCTTTCCTGCATCCCAAAACAGGTTTGGGTTGTTTATGTGTTGTGCGTTGTCAGAAGCGTATTCTGTCCATGCTAGGTGGATGTATTGCTGGAAGTCGGCATTTTTCGAGAGGTAGTGAGGGAAGCGCCATATCTGGGGTTTGGGTTGAGAGAGAGAGTCCAGGAAGGAGATGGAGATTGGGGAGTGATCGGAGATCGCTATTCCGTGGATTTCTGCGTCTCTAGTCAGGGGTAGCAATGAGTCTGTAACGCATAGGTAATCGATTCTTGTAAAGAGGTTGTGAGGGTGGGAGTAGAAAGTGTATTCCCTCTCCAGTGGGTGTAAGTGTCGCCACACATCGACTAGATGTAGGGAGTCCAATGTGTTGGCAAGAGGGGTGTTTGACAAGTTATGAGGGTTAGTGTGTTGTCCTTTTGGGCTCGATCTGTCGTCCAAGGGATGTACGATGGAATTGAAATCCCCTCCTAGTATATGGGGGATGTCTGGAGAATTTAGTGTGTTTGAGGTTAGGGTCTGGTACAAAGAGGGGCTCGGTGAGTTTGGGGCATATACATTAGTGATTTGAATATCTTTGCCTGCTAGGCGTAGATTGGCCGTAAGAATACGGCCTTCTAGCGTAGTGGATGAGGACAGCACCTTGCAAGGGAGAGATTTATGTATAAGGATGGCCACTCCAGCCTTCCTGCCTATGGGGTCTGAACCTATCACTGTACCTACCCAGAGTTTTTTCAAGCGACGCAGGTCAGCTTGTGTGAGGTGCGTCTCCTGAAGGAGTGCAATGTCCGTGTCGAGTCTTTTCAGATGTCTTAGGACTTTCATTCGTTTGATGGGAGATCTAAGGCCCTTGACATTCCATGAGGTAACTTTTATGAAAGTGGCGTGTGGTTGAGATCTGGGTCATGATGTGGAGTTGTAAAAGTGGATTTACGGGTTGCTGGAGGTGGGGTGTCCCAAGGGGGGTGTGTTCTGATTCTTCCAACCCAGTGAACAAAGTTAATGAGATGCAAATAGGAGGGAGGGGGCAGATTAGGGGAAGAGAGGTGGGAGATAGGAGTAGACAACATATCTGTATTGAAATGCTGATAAATTTTCTTCATAACAATAAGTCTTTGCTTCGCTTTTTTCCGCATGGGCTCACAGACTGTGTTTGCTCCCTGCCGCCGGCCGTTAAGCAGCCATTTGTTTGGGACCCAAGGAAGTATTGAGTGACTACCTGGTGTAGCCAATTATGTGGCGGGGGAGTTGGAGGCAGTCTTAAACGTCTATAGTGGAGCATATGCGGAAGTTTAAAAGCTGGGCATAGAGTGAGGTTAAGATTAGTTCTAGCAGGTATAAGTAGATCACAACAACAACTTTGTAGGATGAGAACAAACCAATAACAGTTCAAATGTTGGTCCTGGCAGTTAGCCAGATAAGACAGCTCCAAAAGGGGGGCTATGTAATAGGTGCCCGTGTGAGCGTTATCAGTATCACTGACTTGCCAAAATTTAGTGTGGGGATGAGCGTATCCCTGGAGCAAGATTGGGAAGATCAGCGGGGCCCCTCCGCCTAGTGGGATTCAGAGGGTTTTAGGCGTTTAGG
This sequence comes from Glandirana rugosa, assembly GCA_018402905.1. Taxonomy (NCBI): domain Eukaryota; kingdom Metazoa; phylum Chordata; class Amphibia; order Anura; family Ranidae; genus Glandirana; species Glandirana rugosa. Next base: position 312,993 of record BLSH010444425.1, read on the forward strand.
AGAGTCTTTCCTCGGGCTCCTCTGGTTCAGAGATCTGGGTATAGCCGAGGCTTTTTGGGATTTCCTGAGGTGCTGTTCCGGCTCGGGGGAGAGAGACCGCAAGAATTTCTCTGCTTCTTGTGGTTCGTGGAAAGTTAATTGTTCTCCATTGCTGTTTCTGAGTCGCAGGACTGCTGGGAATGCTAGGGAGAATTTTATCTGGCGTTGGTGTAAGGCGGTGCATACTTGTTGGAATGCTTTGCGCCTTTTGGATACATCAAGGGAGTAGTCAGCGAAAATTAGGATTTTTACTCCATCTATTAGGAGTGGGTTTGTTTGTCTGTATTTCATCATGATGTCAGCTTTGTCAGCGTAGTTTAGATATTTGGCTATGATTGTCCGATTGGTCTTGCGGTCAGGTTGTGGGGCCCCTATGCGGTGGGCACGCTCCACCGTGCATGGTCTAGGTAGGCCCAGAGCCTCCGGGATGCGCTTGGCGCAAAAGTCCATGAGGGCAGATGGTTGTAGGGACTCTGGTACTCCCACAAAGCGGAGGTTACTCCTTCGCGACCGGTTCTCTAGGTCGTCGAGCTTGTCTAATAAGAACTGATTAGTTTTAGTTTGTGCCTGTTCTGTCATATGGCATTGATAGAGCTCATCCTCTAGGGTGGCAATTCTGTGTTCTGCCTCAGAGATGCGGGTTTTGTGTTCCACTAGTTCCTTTCTGAGTTGTGTCATGCCCTCACTGATTGCCTTCTCCACTGTGTCTTTAATGGTGGGCGCTAGTATTGCTGCCACAGCTTGTGCTATTCTTTCATAGCTATTAGAATCACCTAGGATGGCAGGTTGTGTGGGTGGATTGCTCACCTCCATTTCTGTGGGTGCTGTCCTTGGCGCGCTCTCCATGTAGGCCGCATCCCCGGCCTCGATTTGCGGCTGGGCCGGAGCGCATCGCGGGCCGCCTTTCTCCAGGTAGCGGTCCATTTCTGTCTGTCAGGGGGACGTTTGGGGGGCAGCCTGGATGGGTGGGTGTCCCCTGTGGGTCCCTGGGTCGGCTTTATAGGCAGTTATTTGGCCGCGGAGCGGGAGCTGTAGCGGGGAGCTGCTACCTCATGCGGCGCCGGAACCGGAAGTCAGTGCTCTCTTTTCATCTGAAGATATATTACTAGTGGAGTTAGTGGTGGGCTGTAATGTTTTTATTTCATTACAAACAAATTTAAGCAATGAGGATATGCCATGGTTGGAACTGAGGGCAGGATTCATTGCAGATTTTTTCTTCAACTGAGATCTAGTAGGTTGAGTTTGTGTCTCTCTTATGGTTTTCTGTTTGTTCCAACATAGATTCAATATAGATAGTGTCGATAAGATGCAGTGGTTTGCTTTCCTCCAAAAGGTCAAGTAGATTGGCAAGGGCCTGTCGCTCACTATAAGTGCATGGTTCTTCTAAATTTGAAGGATTTTTATCATACAAAATCCTGAATAGGAGTCTGCGTGTAAAAAGATGAAGATCTTTGATAATTTCAAACTTATTTAATTTGTGATCTGGACAAATAGTACATCCTTTAGATAGAACACTAATCTCAGCTTGAGTGAGTGTATGTGATGATAAATTGATAACATTAAGTTGTGGGTTAAGTGTTACAGATGCTGGTGTTAAGTTGGAGACTGGGAAGGGGTGTGGCTCCTTTGTTTTTTTGGAAAGGAAATAGTGGGAATTTTTGTGTCGTAAGAATATTGAGAGTGTTAGTGCCATCACCATTAGAAGTGCCAGAAACAGATACGTCACCTTGTGCTGGGGGATGAACCCCTCCTATGTTACCTGTGGTAGAAAGAGATGGGTGCTCAGACGATCGTTTGTGAGGTGCTTGAATTGAGAGGTTGTCCCCCTGCCAATATTGTTTCGGACGTCTGGTGCGTCTTGACTGTTTGGAGGAAAAACGAGAGACATTAGATGAAAAAGAAGAAGCATCAGATAAGTCAGATTGTGCTAGGAAGGGTCTGGAACCTTGGTACTAGGATTTTTGGTGTCATTTATAGGCTCTACCTTCCCTAAAGGCTTGTTTATCTCTTAAAAATGTGTTGCCCTTTTTAGAGAGTATGTCTCTGTTGAAGGATTCAAGATGTTCCTTCAATTTGTTGTTTAGTTCTGTATAGGTACTCTGACTCTGTAGGGGCGTAATATGTGCGTAAATCTGTTCAATGTTTTTATTGACATCATTCAGATGTCTTTTGAATTCTTCCATTAGGAGGCCCATAATTTTGTCAGAGCAATGTTTTAGGTTGTCTTCCCAAGTTTGTTTGAAAGTAGGTTCAATATCCTCAAAATAGGGAAATATCTGTATCCTAAGTTCCAGGGGATTGATGTTTCCTGTATTGTATTCCTCAAGCATTTTTATGTGCCAGTGTATTAGAGATTTGTTGTCCAACCATCTGGTTAGATTGAAAAACAAAAATGATAATTCAGATTCTAAGGATTCCTTCTTGCCATACTCCATTTGCAGATTGGCAACAAAGTCATCCCAAGCTTATCCTTGATATGATGCCATCAACAAAAAGTATATCTAGCCGGTACACCACAAGCCATTGTGAAAAAAAACAGAGGGGGGAGGGTAAGGGGGTATCTACTACCCAGTTATGGTATATTAAGGATGGGCAATTGTTTGGGTGTGCTTTCCCAAATGGGGTATATTGGGGAAAAAGATAAAAGGGGAGTACATAATGCCACGTCCCAAAATTAATCCAAAAACGCAAAGAAATTACCCCCAGGACTTTTTAGGCATGGGTTCCCCAAGTGGACAGGAGTAACTGAGTATAAAATATAGACACTTATTTGAATATCATAAAAAGTTTAGTAGAGACACCAAAAGTGCTGAAAATCCCAACTCCCGGCTAATTTATAGTTTTCACACACATTTTGCAGATGATTTTAGAACAGTGATATGGCTTCTCCCAGCTAATTTATAGTTTTCTCACACTGTTTGCAGATGATTTTAGAACAGTGATATGGCTTCTCCCGCTAATTTATAGTTTTCTCACACAGTTTGAAGATGATTGTAGAACAGTGATATGGCTTCTCCCTGCTAATTTAGACTTTTTTCACACAGTTTGAAGATGATTTTAGAACACTGATATGGCTTCTCCTGGCTAATTTACACTTTTCTCACACAGTTTGAAGATGGTCCACATCCACCTCCATTTTTGATTTTTTTATGTGGATTTTGTTTAAAAATGATTTGAAGTTATTTCCCTGTCCCCATTTCTTTGTAGGGCACTTGTCTGACCCTTACCCCCATTTTCTTTCCTTTTTGCAGACCTTTAGGACTTTCCAGGACTTTTTTACAGCCATTTTAGTGCCTAAAAGTTCGGGTCCCCATTGATTTCAATGGGGTTCAGGGTCCGGGTCGAAGTTCGGGTTCTGTCCGGACCCGAACCCGGACTTTGTCCCGAAGTTCGGCCGAACCAGCAGAATCTGAACTTCCGGAGGTTCCATCAACTCTAGTCTTTTGCTTTAATGGCTCCCATTTCTTCCAGGTGCAGGGGGTGGCAATGGGGAGGTGTTGTGCCCCATCGTATGCCAACCTGTACCTGGGGGAGTGGGAGCGGTCCCTATTTTTGGATGAGAACGTCTCTATGTATGCGGTCCACTATATATACCATGTGGTTCCGCTACATAGACGATATTTTCGTACTGTGGGATGGTCCGAAGGAATTGCTGAGGGACAGCCTAGGGCAGTGATGGCGAACCTTGGCACCCCAGATGTTTTGGAACTACATTTCCCATGATGCTCAACTACACTGCAAAGTGCATGAGCATCATGGGAAATGTAGTTCCAAAACATCTGGAGTGCCAAGGTTAGCCATCACTGGCCTAGGGGTTCTAAATGTGAACACATTTAACCTCAAATTTACTATGATGTACAATCAAACTCATGTTACCTTTTTGGATGTGGACATTTACAAAAATGGGAACCATATGCTTTCCTGCAAGCTCTATAGAAAACCTACAGCAAGTAATACCATTCTCCAATCTTCTAGCTTCTATCCACACCCCTTAATAAATTCCATCCCTTACAACCAAGGGTTAAAAGGAACTGCTCAGATGCAACTTCATATAAACATGGGGCTGGCCTTTTCAAACAGAGGCTTTGGCAATGACTATACCAACATCTACTAGCCATGAGAAAGAAGGACCCTGACCTCCCCTGGGGGAAGCATGTCATACAAGTACATGCTGGAAAAGTTCCAAAAATAACAGTTTTGGTATTGGATCGAATACACTCCAATCCTCGGGAGGCGATGTTAATAAAATCCTTATCCAGCACCAGCTGAGGTGAATATCCAATCCTAACACCACCTCACCCCCAGGCTTAAACCAAGCATTTAATTTTAAACCATTTGCCCAGGGGTTTTCCACTGGAGGTTTTGAGAGAGACATGTAAGGCATACACCATACTCAGTTTTGCCCTACTACAGCATGTAATTGCTCATGTGTGCCAGGCTGCCCCGAGGCAAAGACAAGCTGTCCTCTGTGGGAGGTGTATCATCTGTGTCCTCCTTATCCCCCCAGCCATGCTCCAATGATGCCCACGAGCTGCATTGGGTGCCACCCTGCTGTGAACACGGTTCCTCCTCCTCATCCTCCAGAACTGTGCCCTGGCTTGAAATTTTTTTGCCTGGCCTATGCTGGTTCAGGAACCCACCCTCCGAGCCACTTGTGAATGACTGGCCTGATAACCGTGGAAATGACCCCTCTTCCTCCTCCTCTTCCTCCTGTGCCACATCCTCTTCCATCATCGCCCAAAGTGTTTTTTCAAGGAGACATAGAAGGAGACATAGAAGTGGGATAGTGAGAGGGCGTGGTCTAGACATGGCCGAGTGAGGACACGTTTCTTGGGAGCTCCTGGCTTCTCCCTGTCCTCCCCGGCTTTTCAAGCTTTTACAATCCAGGCATGCTGTCGGCTAAGAGGCACAGAACTCGCTCAACCACCAGCAGATCCCGCCCAGTTAGCCCGCAAGGAGAACTACACCAATTCTTCTCCAGAATCCAGCACCTGTCCCCGGGAGCCAGGGTGGCAGCGCCACGTGGTCCTACCCTAGAGGCCCCCCTCTCTCTACACTCATCTCAGCCTCTGGCATCCCCACCAAACTTTTCACAAGAGACTCCAGTGGTGTTCCGTTCGGAGATGGCAGCCTCGCCACAATATTCAGGTGAGACCGACTTGGACAGTGATATCCGGTCCCTGCTGCAGGCTCTCCTGACGAAGGTGGACATAGAGGCCCTTATACTCAGAGTGGAGGAGGCTCACCGCCGAGATATACAGGCGGTAAGGACTGACCTGCAAGTGGTAGAGACCAGAGTAACCTCGGGAGAAGCTGGAGCAACGAGTAGCCACATTGGAAAGTTCCAGGGACACTCAACAGGAAACAGCAGCCCAACTACAGATTCACCTGGAGGACCTCGAGGACAGTAACAACTTGCGGCTCCGGGGCATCCCGGAAGCCACCGGCTCTGAAAACCTGGCAGACACTGTGTCGGCGATTCTCAACAGCATTCTAGACCCGGTCCCACTGACCCTAGAATTCGACCGGATACACCGTGCCCTGGGCCCAAGGTCAACAGATCCAAACAGACCGAGGGACGTTATCTGCCGATTACACCGATACGAACAGAAAGAGGCTATCCTTCGGAGTGCCTGGGACAATGGTGACGTGGAATTCGATGGGGCATCTGTGAAGGTCCTCCCAGACATGTCGAGGGCCACACTACAGCACAGAGCTATGCTACGGCCTCTGTTTGATCTAGCCCGTTTGAAGTGCTACACTTATTGTTGGGGCTTCCCTCTTTCAGTGACCTTCTGGAACGCGGGTTCCTCCTTTACTCTACGCACTCCCACAGACCTGCCAGCCCTTTTCTCATTCATGGAAGCCGACCCTGACCAAGTCCCCAACTGGCTGCGGCTCCTGCCGAGATCGGGAGCCCCCTCCACGAGCCGCAACCCACTGCCTCCACACCAGCAGAGACCAAGACGGAGATCCCGGGCTCCCTCCTCGGAGCGGTCGCGTGAGTCATGACTGCTGTTTGATCGCCCTGGTGCCCTCACTCCACCCTAGATTACTTTGACGTCATCCCTTTTCTCATGGTCTCCCTGCTACTGACTGACCGGTATACCCTCCCCCCTGTCCCCTCTGTGTCCCCCCATGGCGCTCCCGGCAGACTCACATTGGGGAGACCTGGGGGTTGTTCCCGGGTGCAGTTGGTGGAGCGGTGTTTCCTCCCTTTCCTTCCCCCCCTTCTCGGCTCCCTTGCCTCCCTCCCTCCCATGGGCCTGTTATACAGGGAAGGTGGATGCCTAGCTCTCCGGCCACCATTGGCGGGGTTGCCCATGTTTGTGTACGCAGGGGGGAGCTGACCCCCGCCCGCCGTGCGGTGGGTAAGCCCGTGCACAGGTGACCTCTCGGGGTTGGTGACTCGGACCAGGAGAATGGACTGCAAGCTGGGAGCCAATCCACATTGTACACAGCAGCTATCTCTTTGATTTGCCTGATCTGCGGTCTGCCCAAGCAGTGGCCCCCACCATGTACTGTGGACTGAACTGTATTGGGGCCCCTTTTGGGGGGGTGGGGGACTGGGGATCGGGGGGAGGCGGAAAATGCTTCATATGATCTGTCTCTGTGCGGATGTACCTGGGGACTATCCTGGGGCGGGTGCCTTCCGGGGTTGCTTCGGGGGGTGGGGGAGGGGTCCCGGGGGAGGAATAGCATAACTTTCCACAGGGACTAGTACACTGGAGAATCTGATGCATGGGGTAGCCGGGGAGTATATTTCACAGCCACTAGTTAACTTTATCACGTTTGTCGGCCTCACTAGCTGTTTATTTACTTTCAAGGGTTTTGTTCATTGGGGTAAATGCTAGATGTGCGCGTAACCTGCCTGTTTTATATGTTTCTGACATATGTACGAATTTATATTCAGAGCCTGCTAATTATCATCTTGTTATAATTTTGGCAGCCATACTTGATCACTGTGCCATGGGAACAGGATACACCTCCTGGTCTCCTGGACATGTCGTCAAATGTCCTGGTTGATGTTACATGTATTCCTTAGACGGGGGTGGGGAGTGGCCGGGGACCCCACCTGCTTGGCTGTCTCCACCCACTCTCCCCCTTAGGAACACGCTCAATTTCTGGTGGTATTCCACCGAAGAGCGTAGGGCAACTTTGCCTTACTGTTAGTGTCTATTTCGTATTCATCTCTCCCGCCACCTAGGTGGGGATCTCTCCTATACCTCCTACTACCTCATCCTTTCTCTCTTCTCTCTCTTTCTCTACCACTTACAGCTTTATGCTTTCCCCCTTTAACCCATTCTTGTTTTTTTTTCCCCCTCTGAGGGTTTTTTTTTTCACACTTGGGGGCATGGAACCGGTTAAATTTACCTCCATCAAAGTTAGAGGACTTAATGTCCCCAAGCGGAGACGGATGTTGCTGCAAGAGCTACACCGCACGGCCACTGACGTGGCGTATGTGCAAGAGACCCACTTCAGAGAGGGCAGGCTCCCGATCCTGAGGAACAGGCATTTCCCAATGGTCTACCACTCTGTATATCTGGAGGCTAAGGCTAGGGGAGTGTCAATCCTAATCTCTAGAAGAGTTCCATGGTCTTGCTCGGACAGTATAGTAGACCCAGAAGGGCGCTATCTTTTCTTGAAAGGAACGATTGGCAATGTACAGGTGACTCTGGGGAACATATATGCCCCCAACAGTCAGCAGGACCTTTTCATCATTAGGACCCTGGGGAAATTGCTCGAGTTTGGGGAGGGCCATTTAATCTTGGGGGGTGACTTTAACACTCCGTTGATCCCGGACGAGGATTCTTCCTCCAGGACCTCCTCTATCCCCCCTAGCACCCGTAAACGCATCACTAGAGCAATCCAACAAGCCCAATTAGTAGACGTCTGGCGTCTTTTGCATCACGGGGAGAGGGACTACACTTACTTCTCCCCCTCATTCAGTCTACTCACACATAGACTATTTCCTGGTCCCACACGCCCATTTGCAAGCTGTTCGGGAGGCGTCGATCGGTTCCATCACGTGGTCGGACCACGCCCCAGTCTCTATAACATACTCCCTGACAGACTCCCAAGCGCCCCCAACTAAGGTTTGCAGGCTCAATGAGAGCCTATTGCAAGATGAGGAAATAAGAGCTGATGTAGCTAAGGAAATCAATTTGTTTTTCCAGGCCAATCACACTGGGGAATGTGATATGGGGATGGTATGGGAGGCCCACAAGGCCACCATCAGAGGGATCCTTATCAAGCATGGGTCGAGACTCAAGAAGAGACGCTCGCAACAACTGACATCCCTCCTGCGAGATTTGCAGGCGGTGGAAGGCCGACACAAACACGCCCCTAACACAGATACAGAAAGGAAGCTTATGGAGCTCCGTAGACAGATTACAGACCTTTTATTTTTCAAGGCAAAAGCGGCAATACAAGTCTGCCACAGGGTAACATACGAATCGGGTAATAAGTGTGGGAAGACTCTCGCCCGATCTCTACGAGCTCATGGCCCTGACAAATTATGTCCCACAGATCCACTCACGCTCTGGTCAACCTCCCCAAACAGATTGTGAAGGAGTTCCGCTCATTGTACGATGATTTGTATAACCTCCAGACCCAACCCCCCTCCCCGGCGGCTATAAACAACTATATTGCCTCGGCTGTCATGCCTGAGCTCACGCCAGAAGCGGTAACCGTCCTAGAAGAACCCGTTACATTAAACGAGTTGCAACGAGCTATAGGGTCGGTTAAACCCGGGAAAGCCCCAGGCCTAGATGGCTTCACCATCCAATATTATAAAACGCTGCTTCCTCAGCTGGGCTCACACATGGTTGAGCTGTTCAATAGTCTGGGAACCACGGCACTCCTCCCCAGAGACACACTCCTCGCCCACATTTCGGTAATCCCAAAGGAGCGGAAAGATCCTTCCTCCTGCGGGAGTTACAGGCCCATCTCTCTATTGAACACGGACTTAAAGCTGTTCACCAAAATCTTGGCATCCAGACTACAGCAGTACCTTCCTGCCCTGATCCACCAAGACCAGGTTGGCTTTGTCCCCACTAGAGAGGCAAGGGACAATACTATTAAAGTCCTCAACCTCATCCACATGGCCAACACCTCCAACATCCCGTGAATCTTTCTGGGCACAGATGCCGAAAAGGCCTTTGACCGAGTACACTGGCCTTTCATGTTCTCAGTATTGGACAGGGTGGGACTTGGACGCAACATGCTGAACTGGATATCGGTGATATACGTGTCCCTTACAGCAAAAGTGAGGGTCAAAGGGGTCCTTTCTACCCCTCTGAACATCGCAAATGGCACACGCCAGTGCTGTCCACTGTCCCCGCTCCTTTTCGCACTGTCCCTGTAGCCCTTCCTGTGCAGAGTCCGCCTAAACCCGGACATCTCAGGAATCACAGTAGGAGGAAGTCAACATAAGGTCTCGGCGTACGCCGACGACATGATGTTCTCCCTCACAAAACCTCTCTACCAAACCTGTTGAAGGAATTTGAAACATATGGCGCTCTATCGAACTTAAAAATCAATTTCACCAAGTCCGAGGCCATGGGGGTTGGCGTCCCCGCCCACTCCCTTTTGCACTTGCAAATGAGTTTCAATCTAAAATGGTCCGATACAGCGCTGAGGTACCTAGGCACAGTCATTCCCTCAAAACTTAACAAACTGTTCGACCTGAACTTTCCTCCATTACTAAAGATGGTCCGACGCCTTCTAGATACGTGGCATAGAGGCCTACATTCCTGGCTGGGACGGTGTAGTATAGCCAAAATGAGCATTCTCCCCAAATTCCTCTACCTTTTCCAGGCTCTCCCAATTTAGATTCCCAGCAGTTTTCTCAAACAAGCGCAATGTGTGGGCACACAAACGTCCCCGACTACATAGGAGAATTCTTTCCCTTCTTAAAACCCACGGAGGTTTGGCTCTCCCAGACCTCCGTAAATACCAGCAGGCATCTCATATTACCAGGCTGGTGGATTGGTGGCGTCACCGTGACCTGAAACTTTGAACGCAGTTGGAACAAGCTCAAAGTGAAATACCCTTACCGTGAACACCCTGGTGTTTCCCCGCGATCCCAAACTCCTTAAAACTACATCCTCTCATAGGACCCACGATCTCGGTCTGCTCGCAGCTTTTTGCCTCAACCTCCCTAGCCCCAGCGTGTTCTCCACTTTTCCCCATTCTGGGGAACCCGTCGTTTGTCCCGGGTTATAGAGACTCTAAACGTAGGGGACTAGCCCCTAAGGGCTTTATCCAAGCATCGCACTTTATTATCCATGGAGACTGGCCGCAGCTACCGGTCCTCACGGGTCCCTCCGGACCTTTTCAGCTGGATTTTTGGAGAGCTATCCAATTGACACACTTTTTAAAGTCGTTACCCAATCCGGGTAACTTCCTCACCTGCTCTACCCCATTAGAAGATATTTGTAGTGGTGAAGGCGCAATAGCACAGGTCCTTTCAATGGCTTATAGCCTATTAATCACTCCACCCGATGAGCACCGACCCCCCCCAGCCTGCTGAAGTGGGAACAAGATCTTAACCGAACCTTTAGCCCCTCACAACGCACCAATATCCTAAGACCCATAATTCTTCTATCTGTTCCAAAATACAAGAGACGAACTTTAAGATCCTGTCGAGATGGTATTATACACCATCAAGACTGCATTAGATATTCGACTCAACGTCAGATAGATGCTGGCGATGTCAGGGTGATAGAGGAACGTTATTACATATCTTCTGGTCCTGCCCCAAGCTCGAGCAATTCTGGAGGTCAATACTCAAAATCACACAAAAATTTACGGAGAAGATCATACCTGAGGATCCTGCATTTTTTCTCCTCCATAATACGGGCATCCCGGCCAAGATTTATAAAAAATCAATAATTAGACATCTGCTCAACGGGGCGAAGCTGTGCATTCCCCTACTGTGGAAGTAGCGGCTTCCGCTGACGGTGGCCATGTGGATTAAGAAAGTAGAAGAAATAAATAAGCTGGAAGACTTGGTCTTAACAGCAAGACACCAACAGGAAAGATACCAGAATACCTGGACCCTATGAAACCTGTTTGTCTTCTCTGAGGAGGGGAAGGCACTTTTTGAATCTGACGCAGCTGGGTAACCCTGTGGCACATCCTGTTTGCTATTTCACGGGAGGTGCTTGTTTGCTGGTTGTATTCCCCCCCCTTTTCTTTTTTTTTCCTCATTCCCTCTCCCCCTTTGCTACCCGTCCTGGGACTCTTTCTTATTCTCTAGAACTCTTCTACTACCTCTGATTCTATTTCTTTTCCTTCTTATTCTGAATGGAAAATGTAGGGTCGGAATTTCCACCTTTGTTCATTTTGCTGTTTTGGGAAGTACTACTTGTTAATTGACAATGGTGTATTTACCTAACTGTATTTGATTTGGTACACTTCATGTCTTTTCTTATGTGGTCTCTGTCTCACACCTTTGGTTATATAAAAAATTTGAAAAAAAAAAAGAAGTGGGATAGTACGATGAGAACAGCGTCATTGGCACTGGCCATGTTGGTGGAGTACTCGAAACACTGCAATATGGTACACAGGTCTCACATGGAGGCCCACTTGTTTGTGGTGAAGTGGTGCTCTTCCGTAGAGTGACTGACCCGTGCGTGCTGCAGCTAAAACTCCACTATTGCCTGCTGCTGCTCGCACAGTCTCTCCAGCATGTGCAGGGTGGAGTTCCACCTTGTGGTCACGTCGCATAGGAGGTGGTGAGCAGGAAGGATGAAGTTCCGCTGCATCGCAGACAGGCGAGCAGCAGCAGCAGGGTGAGAACGCCGAAAGCGCGCACAGACGGTCCGTGCTTTATGCAGCAGCTCTTTTTAGAAATTTCTGCACCACCAAATTCAGCACATGCGCCAAGCAAGGGATGTGCGTAAAACCGGCTAGACCCAGAGCTGCTACGAGATTTCGCCCATTATCGCACACCACCAGGCCGGGCTTGAGGCTCAGTGGCAATAACCACTCATCTGTCTGTTGTTCAATGCCTGTGCACAGCTCCTGCGCAGTGTGGGGTTTATCCCCCAAACATATCAGTTTTAAAACAGCCTGCTGTCGTTTCCCCCTGGATGTGCTGAAGTTGGTGGTGAAGATGTTACGCTGACCGGATGAGGAGGTGGTAGAGGAGGAGGAAGCGGAGTAGGAGGAGGAGGCAACAGGAGGCAAAGAGAAATGCCTTGCAATCCTCGGTGGCGGAAGGACATGCACCAAACTGCTATTTGCCTCAGACCCACCCACCACTACATTTGCCCAGTGTGCAGTTAGCAAGATATAGCGTCTCTGCCTGTGCTTACTGGTCCACGTATCAGAGGTTATGTGGACCTTGCCACAGATGGCGTTGCGCAGTGCACACTTGATCTTGTCCCCGACTTGTTTGTGCAGGGAAGGGATGGCTTGCCTGGAAAAGTAGTGGCGGCTGGGACCCACGTACCGTGGGACAGCCACCGCCATCAGGTTTTTAAAACTGTGTCCACCAGACGGATGCCAGCATTTCAAAGGCCAGGAATTTTGAAATGCTGGCATTCAGGGCCAGGGATTGCGAGTGGGTAGGGGGGTACTTCTTCTTTTTCTCCAGTGTTTGAGAGATGGACAGCTGTAAGCTTCCATGGGACCATGGTGTGGAAATGCTTGGGGACGGTGGCGGACATGGTGGCGTTGCTGTCACATCGTCTGTTTGCTGGGTGGCAGGTGACACTGGCACTGTAGAGGTGGAGGAAGAGGCTGAGGCAGGAGCAGAAGAGGAAACAGGAGGGAGCCCAAGACCTT
>BLSH010444462.1:18355-30063 GCA_018402905.1 Glandirana rugosa
ACACATTACATTTCCCCTACGTCTCCACGTCCCCTGCTCCTCTGCATTCCCTTTACATTACACAACCCCCTGCTCCTCTGCATCCCCTTTACATTACACAACCTTCTGCACCTCTGGACTCCTTTACATTACACAGCCTCACTGCAGTTGTGTATTTTTTTTTGCAGGGTCACCTTGGAAGGGTGAGTGCGGGTGGACCTGTGGGGGTCTTACAATGTTTATTTTTGTTTTTTGCTTTGTTTATTACTTTTTACATTTTTAACTTTTTTTTTTGGGGGGTTGGGGGGGTTGGGTCTTATTTTGAGACATAGAAAAGGAACTGAATCCTTTTCTCTGCAGCTTTTAAAGAGGAAATAAACCCTGCTCTAGACCCTAATGGGTTTACTTCCTCTATGTTCCCCTGCAATATAGAAGCATAATAGGCTAGTATGCATCACATACTAGCCTATTATGTGCCACTTACCTGCCATCGCCGCCCGCGCTGTCCCCACAGCAGGGAGCGTCCATCTTCGCCCCTCTTCCTTCCGAGACTGTGAACTCCGGCGCTGTGACTGGTCAGAGTTGCATGACGTCGCTACCGCGCATGTGCGTGGGAGCCGCCAATCGTGGCATGCTGTCAGTGAAGAAATGGCATGGATGACGTCATCACATGCCAGTATAGCGTATATCTCCTAAACCTGTAGAGATATACAGGGAAGCCACAGGTAAGCCTGATTACAGGATTACCTGTAGTTTAAAGTGGTTGTCAAAAGTTGACAACCACTTTAACTTCAATGAATGAGGAATTTCAGGAATTTCTCACTCATTAAAAAAGTGACAGAATGATGTTGGGGTTGCATGAGTGCTGCTGGCACTGGGAAGCTACAGCTCATTGAGGGAACCATGAATGCCAACATGTACTGAAGCAGAGCATGATCCCCTCACTTTGGAGACTGGGCCGCAGGGCAGTATTCCAACATGATAACGACCCCAAACACACCTCCAAGACGACCACTGCCTTGCTAAAGAAGCTGAAGGTAAAGGTAATGGGCTGGCCAAACATGTCTCCAGACCTAAACCCTATTGAGCACCTGTGGGGCATCCTCAAATAGAAGGCGGAGGAGCGAAAGGTCTCTAACATCCCCCAGCTCCATGATGTTGTCATGGAGATGAGGACTCCAGTGGCAACCTGTGAAGGTCTGGTGAACTCCATGCCCAAGAGGGTTAAGGTAGTGCTGGAAAGTAATGGTGGCCACACAAAATATTGACACTTTGGGCCCAATTTGGACATTTTCAGTTAGGGGTGTACTCACTTTTGTTGCCAGCGGTTTAGACATTAATGGCTGTGTGTTGAGTTATTTTGAGGGGACAGCAAATGTACACTGTTATACAAGCTGTACACTCACTACTTTACATTGTATCATTGTGTCATTTCTTCAGTGTTGTCACATGAAAAGATATAATAAAATATTTACAAAAATGTGAGGGGTGTACTCACTTTTGTGAGATACTGTATAGTTTATACAAAAGTAACAGTTAAATTGTAGCGCTAAAAAATCTGTTTAAATAGATATTTGACAAAAAACAAATTCTAACATTGAAACAATAAATACATGTAAAATCAATTAATGATTCAATCAAAACAACAAGCAACATATGTCCATGTGTAAGAATCCATGTTCTTATATGAGACCATAAACACTACAGTCCAATTAAAGTGACCAAAGTGACAAAAGTGCAAAAAGTGCAAATGAATAGTCTCTGGAGTGAATCCAAAGGAGGTGGGTGATATAATGCAAACAAATAACAGTCCTGTAAGAATATATGGTGATCCTCCAATCTAATAGAAGCAGTGCATTGGTGTGAGACAGGAGTGGTAAGATTGTGCGCTTACCGGATCTGATGCATACACATGCCGTATGGCGCCGTGGGTCAGCAAAGCTTGAGTGGGGGATATACCCCTAGTGGAATCCAATATGGTAGGATCTAGATCCAGTGGATACTTTGCATCATTACTCGACTGTTCCACATCCAAGTATGAACTGCAATGACATCTAGGATTGGAGTCACAAAATCATGGGTATGTGCGAAAACAAAAAGTGTGACTCCGAAGATTAAAAATGTATTATATTAAAAAGTGTACACTTACAAGAAGGATTGACAATCAAAACAACAAGAAACATATGTCCATGTGCAAAAATCTATTTACATGTTCTTATATGGGACCATAAACACTACAGTCCAAGTAAAGTGACCAAAGTGACAGCTTTTCAGAAATGGATAAAAAGATTCAGTCTGCGATGCTCACACGGTCCACACGCAGACTGAATCTTTTTATCCATTTCTGAAAAGCTGTCACTTTGGTGTGTACTTGTCTGTAGTGTTTATAGTCCCATATAAGAACATGTAAATAGATTCTTGCACATGGACAAATGTTGCTTGTTGTTTTGATTAAATCATGAATTGATTTTACATTTATTTATTGTTTCACTGTTAGAATTAGTTTCTTGTCACATATCTTTTTTTAGAGCTACACTTACGTTATTTAACTTAAACTTTTCCCATTGCATACATTTCAATGCTCATTTGCTAAGAAGGATAGATAGCTTGTGCATGCGTATATTGTATGCATATTTTGTAATCCTCTGTATGTCATGTATTGTTTTCCTAAAATTCTTAGGAGCTTGTATGTATAGCATTATTGTTTAGTAAAGCATAATAATACAATGCAGGGGTCTTTTTATGCTTCCTTGCTTTTACAGCAAAAGTGAGACACAAAGCAAATCAATTTTGGTGTATGGAAGCACAGGAGTGCTGTGAGGTGATCTGTGGGACCATTTCAGAGGTCTGAGTCTGAGGCCTGACCATTTGTCTTTGCCTGCATACTTACCATGCTTCTGCCTGCCGCCTGAACTGACCCTGGCCTGTTAATAAACCATGTCTTTGCCTGTTGCCTGGACCAGTTCTTTGGCTGTTGCTGACCATGACTCTGCCTATTGCCTGAATCAATCCTTTGGCTGTTGCTGACCATGTCTTTGCCTGTTGCTTGTACTGACTCTGGCCTGTAAATTGACAATTCCTGCCTTCTGCCTGGACCAATCCTTTGCCTATTTGCTGACCATGTCTCTGTATGGCACCAGTACTGACCCACCTGCATGGCCCACTGTCTATGTTCCTGTGAGACACCAGACTCACCCATCCTCTGCAGACAACTGTACTACTGGAACCTCAGGTATTCTTTTGTTTACCCTTTGTTCAGCCTACTGTACTTCCTGAAAGTGAACATAGCATTGTGCTATAGGGGCAGCCATGTACCAGTAGGTTAGGTCTGCTTGGCTTTTAGGAACAGAGACTGGTGTAGGTAAAGCTACACTATACTATATTCACTGTGCATTTGTACAGAGGCAACCATTACAGTAGATTGTTTTCTATACAGTGTTGGTTGATTTTTGTGATACGCAGGTTGAAATGTTGGGTACATAATCAGTGCAGACATTGAAAAAGTCTCATACATGTTGTATCCCTATGCTCTGGAGGAGTAGCAGAATGTGTTCTGGGGTGTAATTCCAAGTATGCCCCTGCTGTGTTTTAGAAATATCTTATTAACTGACTGTGCTATAAAATACATAGTATATTTATATATACAATATCTCACAAAAGTGAGTATACCCCTCACATTTTTGTAAATATTTTATTATATCTTTTCAAGAAATGACACTTTGCTACAATGTAAAGTAGTGAGTGTACAGCTTATATAACAGTGTACATTTGCTGTCCCCTCAAAATAACTAAACACACAGCCATTAATGTGTAAACCTCTGGCAACAAAAGTGAGTACACTCAAATGAAAATGTCCAAATTGGGCCCAAAGTGTACATTTTTTTGTGTGGCCACCATTATTTTCCAGCACTGCCTTAACCCTCTTGGGCATGGAGTTCACCAGAGCTTCACAGGTTGCCACTGGACCCCAGACCTGAATATCATTGAACATCTGTGGGGTGATTTGAAGTGGGCTGTCCATGCTCGGCAACCATCAAACCTAACTGAACTGGAGATGTTTTGTAAGGGGGAATGGACCAAAATATATTCATCCAGAATCCAGACACTCATTACAGGCTATAGGAAGCATCTAGAGGCTGTTATTTCTACTAAATATTGTAATTTTTCTGTTGAGGTGCCCAAATTTATACAACTGTCTAATTTCGTTTTGATGCATATTGCACGTTTTATGTTAATCCAATAAACCTCATTTCACTACTGAAATATCACTGTGCCTTTCAGTTATTTGATAGATCAAAATGAAATTGCTGATCCAAACACCCAAATATTTATAAATGACAATCATGGAAATTGACAGGGGTTCCTAAACTTTTGCATACAACTGTATGTCTATTTCCCAAAGACAGCCTCTGATATGGCTAATTGAGTCCAATTTGGACATTTTCACTTAGGGGTGTACTCACTTTTGTTGCCAGCAGTTTACACATTAATGGCTGTGTGTTAAGTTATTTGGAGGGGACAGCACATTTACACTGTTTTACAAGCTGTACACTCACTGCTTTACATTGTAACAAAGTGTCATTTATTCAGTGTTGTCACATGCAAAGAAATAATAAAATATTTACAAAAATGTGAGATACTGTATATCATCAGTCATTATGGGGGCATCAAGAAGGCACACTTGATCCTCATTTAGACAGGGAAATTTGTATTGTCTGCAGGAATCCTTCAGTCTGTTGTGTGGTTTGTGTAACCTGGGAGGTATATAATGCAGCGTAATAGTGTTGAAATGCAGTGGCAACTTGGCATGGTGTAGTAATAAGTTCCCCACCTGGACCCCTCAAATAGACTACCACAGGGGGGTGTAATGTCTAAGTGTGCTAAGTAATCAAGCAATTTCCTGGATCTTTCTCCATGTTCACATATACGTTGCTTGCTAAACCTTTGTTAATGCATAATTTTGATACTGTATGAGTGTGTAATTTAAGATTAGCACTATTCTGTATAGAGGGGTCTCGGGCAAAGAGCTCCTCAAGCCTCCGCAAATGGGCGGAAGCCTGCTGGAGCGCCTGCTTGGAGTTGGCCTTTTGTTTTATGCGGGTGGATAGCAGTGTACATGCGTGTGGCTTCCCAAACCATTCCCACTGTAGATGTCCCCTAATTGGAGCCAAAAGTAGAATTGGAATTCACGGGACTTGTCTGGTTGATCTGCCAGGACTGATAACCAGTAGGGATTGAGTCTCCATTGAAGGGTAGGTGAGTCTGTGAACAATTCAAGAGGTATCCAATAGGGGGCATGGTCAGACAAAACACCAGTGGTAAAACCTACAACTGATAAATTAGGTAAGAGATTTGTTGTAGAGAGGAAGATAAAATCAGTCCTAGACATGGTATTGTGAGTTGCTGAAAAACAGGAGTACACCTTAGAGGAAGGGTATTTGTACATCCATGTATCAACCAGCGCAAAATCTGCCATCATATGGCTGCACCTGGTATGTGTCGGGATTGCAAAGTCATGTCTGGAGGATTCATACGATCCAGTGCTGGCATTAGAACCGTATTTAAGTCCCCCATCCATACCACTGGGATTGTAGGAAATTGGAATATGAAAGCAAAACCTTTGTTCACCACTGTCGAACAGTAAGGGGGAGGAATATAACATGTCATAATCAGGATAGGAGAACCTCTAATGGCGGCATGCATAAACACGTATTTACCATGCTGATCCATTTGAAGTGAAATTAGTTCAAAAGGGACATTTTCACCTTTTAGGATCGAAACACCCCTAGAGTATTAAGAATGGGTAGAATGGTATACCCAGCCAACCCAGGGGTGCTTCAGAGCTATTTGCAGATGTCCAGTGATATGTGTTTCTGTCAAAGCAATAATATCAGCTTACTGCTTTTTAACCACTTCAGCCCACATTAGGACCAGAGCACTTTTTGCGATTCGGCACTGCATCACTTTAACTGGCAATTGCGTGGTTATGCGACATTGTACCCAAACAAAATAGAGCTTTCTTTTGGTTGTATTTGATCACCTCTGTGTCTCTTCTGATCACCGCTATAAACAAAAAAAGAGTGACAATTTTGCAAAAAAAAAAAAACAATATTTCTTACTTTTTGCTAAAATACATATCCAAAAAAAACAAAAACAAAAAAACAAATGTATTAATCCGTTTTGGCTGATATGTATTCTTCTACATATTTGTGGTAAAAAATAATTGCAATTGGAGTTTACTGATTGGTTTGAGCAAAAGTTGCCACGTTTACAAACCATGAGAATTAATTTATGGCAATTTTACTATTTATTTTTTTTTACTGGTAATGGCGGCGATCTGCAATTTTTATCAGGACTGTGGTATTTCAGCGGACATGTCGGACATTTTTGACATTTTTTTGGGATTATTAACATTTAGAACAGCGATCAGATCTAAAAATAGCCACTGATTACTGTGTAAATGTCACTGGCAGGGAAGGGGTTAACCTGCAGGGGGAATGAAGGGGTTAACTGTGTTCCCTAGATGTGTTCTAACTGTGTGGGGGCCGAGCTGGCAGGGGCATAACAGTTTTAACTGATTCCAGTGACAGGGATCAGTAGATCAGTGTTATGTCCCCTGTCAGAGCGGGAAATCACCATGTTTACATTGGTGGTTCCCCGCTTTTCTCTTATTGTAAGTGATTGTGGGTCGCCGGGGACATCGAGTCCGTCTGACCCGTGGCCACACTCCTAAAGCTCGCGAAGGTCATGCGCGAACCGCCGTTTAAAGACAGCAATTTGTGTTATGCTGCCACCTTGCAGCAGTAAATGTACGCAAAGTGGTTAAGGACAGCAGTACCTTTAATTTTGTCTCGTATTCCCCAAACATTCCATGTAAGAAATTAAATAGGTGTCATGTATTACAGATAAAACCGGGTAGAAGGATGTAAAGAAGGAAATGTACCAGCATGGTATGAGCATATCCACTAGTCTGCAAGAGAGTCAATTGAGTGCACATAACATAATCAGTATAATATGTTAAAAATTGTACCATGAGCAAAAATAAAAGCCTTTGAATTAGAATAATAAAAACATTAACCCTAACTGTTTCCCCCCTCCCAGCTCTTAATCGGTCCAACTTGATGATAGCATATATCCCACAAAATTGAAAAACATAACAGTCATCCGGTTTAAAACCTGAACCGGAGGCACATATCTTAAACTGAGTATGAAGAGAGGTTGTAGACAGTAGTCCAGTAAAAAAAAGGAGTGAACAAAGGTAAAACAAATCATAAGGGAGCCATATCTACACTGAAGAGCTTTCAAAGCATAGGGGCCATGGAGAGAACAAGTTTTCCACAAACTGTGCCCAGTAGAGAACATGCGCATCGTAAAAATAGTAAATGGCTACATTATATCTGACCTGGAACAGTGTAATAGATGGTAATTTTCTGAGGAAAAATCACATGCGCAGTACAGCACAGCATTGTCTGAGAGGTATACCAGTGGGGAACTTGCTGTACAAATTTTCAAAACAAAACAAAAGTGGAAGAAAACAAAAGGGAGAGGATTATCATATTGGTGGTCACAGTAAGGGCCTCAGTGGCAATACCATATATGAAGGATGGATGTTCAGAGAATGAAAAATCCTATCGAATGTACAACCTTGCAACTTGGTTACCTGGGGATTTCCCGATGATATTCGGGGAGGTGCTATGCAGGACGTGCATGTTGGTCTAGCCAGCTGGATGCCAGGTCTGGGTCCTCAAAAAAGTGAACATGGCCATCTTCCGCCACTCTCAGGTGGCATGACTAATTCCAGGTGTAGCACATGTAGACGCCTTTTAACTTCTTGAAACCGGGATAGCTGTTTTTGGACTTCATTGGAGAAATCTGGGAATGCAGTACATGTACATTTAGATATGGAATATTGCCTTTTTCTCTGGTGAAACTGAGAAATTTGTCATGGTCCTTAAAGTTTAAAAACTTGGCAATAAACATACGAGGGGGGGCTCCTTGGGGTGAAGGTCAAGCAGGTATGCGGCGAGCCCTTTCCACTGTGAACATAACTGAGAAAGCCTCCCTACCGTGGTGAGTAGATTCTCCAGGAAGCCCAGATCTGTATCATTTGTAATTAAAATATCTAGCAATGGACATTAAGTTGTCCTGCAGAACATTTAAGAAATGGTGGGCCTTTAATGAGTGGGGTGTCCCTTCCGCCCAGTAAATGTCGGGATAGTTGAAGTCCCCCATTATGATGACATTTCCCCGTCTGCCATTTCTAACTGTGAAAGGAGATCCAACTCCACCTCTTCCCTCAGGTTAGGGGGCCTGTACCATACCCCCACTAGTAATTTCCCAGTTACTTCCACCCTTTGGAGTTCCACCCATATTGACTCCACCTCCCCCTTGCCCCATCACTGATGTCATTCTGCTCTTCTACCCATAAATCATTCCTGGTATATAGACACACCCCTCCCCCTCTACTACCCTCCCTGTCCCTCCGATACAAGGAATACCCCTGGATGTTTGCCAGCCAGTCATGTGAGCTGTCAAACCAAGTTTCTGTTATTCTCATGAAGTCCACATCCTTCTCGTCCAGTTCCTCCATTTGATTTTCTAGGCTCCTGGCATTTGTGAACATTTCCCTGAGTTTTGTAATGGTGCACATTTTTTTCTTATGTGAATAAAGGAAAGAATTGACTCTCTCATGAGTTAAGTGAATTGTGATGTCTCTGCCCCTTTAAGAGTGTGAATAATCCCACTTGTGATCGTAAAGTGCAATGTGCAAAGGTGTGGCACAACTATATAAAAATAAATAAGATAAAAAATATTCAACAACACAATCCATAATAAGGCCCATGTGTTGCCATAGGTGATAAACAAAGTCCAATTAAAATCCATGCACAATCTTACCCCAACACCAGGCTTGTTAATCTGGAGTGCTGCTATTGCTCTTCATTCCACCCGTGCTCAAGGTAAGAAACGGTCACTCACCGAACCCCTGTGACCCCTTGTTATAGGAGGTCATACAGTGCTTTTGTTAACACTCAATGGTTCCGATGGTACCAAGATTAGTCCGGTGGCGATTCTCAGTATAGAGTTGGGGAATGTGAAAATGACTCCACAGGAGACATCAAGAGAAATCTCATAGTGCAGTATTTATTTTAAAAGTAATTAAAAGCAAAGCAAGCTATTTTTTGTATAAACTTTCTCTGTTTATATTTCTTAGGAACTGGATTAAAAAGAGTAATTTTTTTGGATTCAATTTTTTTTCTCATGAAGATTATGATGTCTTCCTTGACGACAATAAGCCTTTTTCTTTGCACACAAAAGAGCTTTGGTTCCCCAGAGGCAGCCGGCAATACGTACAGAACTGTATATCAGCTTTAGTGAATAGAGCAGTTTATAGCTTCATATAAGATCAGAAGAAAAACCAGATAAATCAAAAACCTATTCATCTATCTCACTGAGCAGTATGAGATTATATTGTAGTATTATTTACGAGGAACATATTATTTGCTCCACAAGATTTAGTTGCAAAGCTACAGATGACAGATCAGCAGTTATTTTACCAGTTAAAAACTGTATAATCCATTCTCTGAACTCCAGGATAGAATGTGCTCTTTAATGTTTGTTTGCATTGTGTGTATTAGAGGAAATTAAATTATATATATATCACTTGCATAGCCATCTAAAATGACTTGTCTTGAAAGCACACAAAGAGTGAAAATACACACTTTAGGTTATATAACATTGTTTAAAATATCAAATTGAAAAATTAAAACAGCGATAAATAGATGTTAAATGGTTTTATTTGACATTAGTCATGCTACTTATACTCTGTTTGAAGAAGTAAAAATTATTTTTTTCTTGTCTTACAAAGAAAAATAAAACACTCATCCTAAAGGCCCATACACGCGATCAGAATATCGTACAAAAATATCGCTTTTGAAGCGATCGCACGATAATCTGATCATTAGTACATAGCTTTCGCCTAAAATTATCCAATAGGACAAACATGAAATTTTTTCCTGTATGATACCAAATCATACGATTTTCGTTTAATCAGTACAGTTTTCATCTGAAAATACAATGCAAATACACTACATCACTTCTGAGTTTTTATTCTGTCATACGAGAATTTTCATACTTTAGTAACCTATTTGTTTGCGATATGGGGACTAACATGTGAAAAAAAAAACAGACAATCATTTGTCCCGTAATCTCATTTTGTACTAGGCTTAAACCCACTCTTTCGGGGGGCGTGGCCGGCAGGCGGACGAGACGGCTGTGTGGTGAAGAGCTCCGGCTCCTGTAAACCGTCCAGCGACGATCACAGTGACTGGGAGGCAAAAAAGACCACCGCTATGGCGAGCACAGATGTAGCGGCAGCAGGTGCAGCCCGCAAGAGGGGTCCACGTCGTTCTGGTCCGCAGAAATTGATGGATTTCTTCGTTCCTGCGAGAGGAAAGGTGTACCAAGATGGCACCGGTCCCAGCATGCGGCCTGCAGAGGAGGAGGACAGCATGTTGGATGCCAGCTCAATGGCTTCAGTGCGCACAGCAATCTACAGAGGAGATGCAGGTACATGTTTGACATCCCCACCTGACAGCCCTACCACACGCAGCCCAGCTAAACATAAAAAGGCAAAAGGGGAGACACAGGAGACAGGTTCTAACATGGAGGAAAACACTGAAGAAAACCCTATACAGACTCCATTAGAGCAATTCCCTTCATCGCAGCAGCCTGTCTCAATGGCCAGCATGAAGGAAATGCTGATATCATTGAGAGACTCACTACATGTTGATATGCTGAACATGCTACAGCCGATTAACTCATCCATATCACACCTACAGCAAAGGGTGACACACGTGGAGCACAAAATGGAGGATGCATACTCAGCACACAACACACTAATTGATGCATATAAAGAACAACAACAGGAACTGCAACGAATATCCGCTAAGCTTGCGGACATGGAGGACTGCAGCCGCAGAAATAGCATTAAATTCCGCGGGGTCCCGGAATCAGTGACAGCCCAGGAGCTTAATGGATTCCTCCGCATGCTACTGCATGAACTAGTACCTGACGCCTCAGACATGGAGCTAATCATTGACAGGGCGCACAGATTGCCCAAACCCTCATTTCTCCCAAACGATACCCCAAGAGACATCCTCACTAGGATTCATTATTTTCATATCAAAGAAGCGGCCATGAAAGCTATGAGTAGTGTTGAGCGAACCCGGACTGTAACGTTCGGGTCCGTACCGAACTTTCGGGTGTCCGTGGCACGGACCCGGACATTTCAAAAATCGTTCGGGTTCGGTCCGGGGTTCTGCTATTTTACTCCACGTGTTGAGAAGCTGCAGGGCAGCCAATCAACAAGCGTTTCACTGGTTTGCCCTTAGAAGCCATCACAGCCATGCCTACTAATGGCATTGCTGTGATTGGCCAGTGCATCATGTGACCCAGCCTCTTTATAAGCTGGAGTCACAGTGCTGCAGTCACATGCTCCTTGGGTTAGTGTAGGGAAAGGAAGCTGAAAGCTTGAGGGACAGATTTGAGACATTTTAAGACCTGATCCTGCATCCTGAGATAGATTACTTTACTACTGCTGTCTGTGCTGTTGCTCTGAGGACAGATAGCAGAAATTAGAGATTTCACATACCGCTGCTTTGAGTTGCAGATCAAGCTCTGCATAGAACAACGATCGCTACGATCGTGCTCAACGATCAGATTGTTGGGGG
>BLSH010444462.1:36235-53278 GCA_018402905.1 Glandirana rugosa
CCCTTTGAGGATGTTTAAACGGGCCTTCAACGACATAAAAGGAGTATCGATCTCAACTCGCTTGGAGACCTTCAAGCCCAAGACGACCAGGCAGGCTTGAAGCCCTGTTTCAGGCCCAGGCCTGCCTTGGGCTTGCTAGCGTGCCTGTTGCTTGGGGTAACTTTAGTTACCCCTGGGCTTGAAAATCCGTGTTTTTACCGACATTGTTTCAGGACCTTTCGGGATCTCCCGACGTTTTCCTTCATTTTACCCCCATTCCCATCCCGTTTACGGGATGTTTTTTTGACCCTGTCCCTTTATTGAAATTTATAAAAATTTTTTCGTTAATTAATAATTTTCAGACACAGTTTGAAGATGATCCACATTCACCTCCATTTTTGCTTTTTTTATGTTTTTATTTTTTTAAAAATATTTAAAGTTATTTCCCTGTCCCAGTTTTTTTGTAGGGCATTTGCCCTACCCTTACCCCCATTTTACTTCCTTTTGCAGCCCTCTAGGGCTTTCCAGGACTTTGTTACAGCCATTTTTGTGCCTAAAAGTTCGGGTCCCCATTGATTTCAATGGGGTTCGTTGTCCGTGCGATCGTTCGGGTTCCGTCCGGACCCGGACTTTGTCCCGAAGTTCGGACGGACCAGCAGAACCCGAACTTCCAGAGGTTCGCTCAACTCTAGCTATGAGGAAAATACAGCAACTTCCGGGCAAATTTGTAGGAGTTTCCCTATACACTGACCTCTCTCAAGCCACAATCCAGCACCGAAAAAAACTGTTAACAATCACAAAAGCCTTGAGAAACCACAATATTGTATATAGATGGGGGACCCCATCTAAGCTATCAGTGACATTTAAGGATAAAACTGTGAACATTTTATCACTAGAGTCTGGCCTATGGTACCTAGAAGAATGGGGCATTCTACCCCAAGAAACCCCAGCTGAGCGACACCCGGTGCCTGCCAAACTGAGCAAAGAATGGTCACAGCCTTCTTCTAAAAAAGCCCAAAAGAAAAGCCTCGCTCATCACACTTATGACGGTTCCAGGATGGTAAACCCTAACAACAGTTCTAGTAACAGAGACGTTCCTTTCTGACCATGACGGTCAGGAAGAAGTGCCCCCAGGTAAAGTGCATATTCAATTGCCCTAGAGCCGCAGAGCGGGCTCTGACCTCTTTCTTATCTGTTCTCTTCATTTTTTGTTACTCGTTTAAAGTTCACTTGTTTTTTACTGCTTACAATGAATACAATTGGCGACCTGAAATAAACAGCCTGACTTACCAGTATGACACCCAATTAATGCCTATGATACTCCTACTATACTACTTGTCTGCCATTCCCAAATGCGGTAAGCTAAAGGGACATATTTTTTTGTCTGTGCAAGCAGCCTCTCCATCCCATTTAAACTGGACACACTACCTATATGCCCTCTGCCCTACACCTGAAAGGTTGACTAAGACACCAAGAGCAATGAGACGGAGGAATGGTCCTTAAAATCGTCTCACTGAACGTCAAAGGGCTTAATAGCCCATTCAAAGGCCAACTGATGTGGCATGAGGCAATCAAATTAAAAGGAGATGTACTGTGCGCACAGGAAACATATTTTGCAAATAACAAGGCTCCCAAATGCTCACATAGACTATTTTCTAACACCTTCTTCGCCAATGCAGGGACTAAACACAATGGTGTACTAATTGCCATTAGAAATTCTGTGGCCTTCAAGTTGCACAAAGCTGTTATTGACCCGAAAGGGAGATATATTATATTGGTATGTACAATGAATAATGTTTTATATACATTGGCCACATTCTACGCCCCAAACCAAGGGCAGATTACCTTTTTGTGAAATTTACTAAAGAAAGTCAAAGCCATTTGCAAGGGACACCTCCTCTTGGTGGGGGATTTCAACTCGGTGGTTGATAGTACTGAAGATTGCAAACCCCCTAAAAAACAGCCTAAACACTCTCTACAGTCCACCCTTCACGCAGAAAAACTGTATGACGTGTGGAGGTGCCTTCACCCTGGCGAAAAGGACTTCTCCTTTTACTCTAATCCACACAAATCATACTCACGAATTGATATATGTATTGCTGATCTAGCCACACTGCACATGTCCCTAAAGGCGTCCATAGGAACCATATCCTGGTCCGATCATGCCCCCATCACGCTAGAAATAGAAGAAATATCTAACACTGCCCCTATACTCTTATGGAGGAATAACACTAAAATCTTCAGTCAGACCAGCCACCGAGTGAGGATCCAAAACCACCTCGAGGAGTTTTTCCGAATTAATGATAACGAGGAAACTTCCAAACCAATCACCTGGTGTACTCACAAAGCATACATTAGGGGTGATCTATTACAAACTGCAGCTAGGGACAAAAAACAAAAAACACGTGACACAGAAGCACTACTACTCAAAATCCAAGGGCTTGAACAATCGAATAAACAGTCAATCGATCCATTGATAACTAACGAACTCCAGAAATGTAGACTAGATCTTAAAACTCTGCTATTAGGAGAATTTGAAAATAACACTAAATACCTAAAAGCCACATATTACGCTTCAAGCAATAAAGCAGGGAAAAAATTAGCCCAACAAGTAAAGCGCAAACAGACGAAAGCTAGAATCGGCTTCCTAATTGACCCTAAATCGGGAGCCAAAATAACTCACCCCAAAGAAATAGCGAATAAGTTTAAGAACTACTATAGTGCACTGTATAATTTAAAAGATGACCAAAACATTCCCCACCCATCAGCATAAAGCATCCAAAACTTTTTAGACCCGATACAGCTTCCAACACTCACCTCCGAAATGCGGGATAGCCTCAATGAACCTATTTCTGAAAAGGAAATCAAGTCAGTTATCCATAAATTGCTCCCTAATAAATCCCCAGGTCCAGACGGACTTTCAGCAGAATATTTTAAGACCTTTGCTGACACCCTAACTCCCCACCTAACAAAAACCCTAAATCAATTTGCTCATTTGAGCCTCATACCGCATTAAATTTTAAAAGCGTATATCATAACGCTACCTAAACCAGGCAAAGACCCAACACAACCGCAGAATTTCAGACCGATCTCCCTTTTAAATACAGATCTAAAAATATATGCGAAAGTGCTCGCTAATAGGATGGCCAAAGTGACACCGGGACTGATAAGCTCTGATCAAGTAGGATTCGTCGCCAATAGGCAAGCAGCAGATGGCACTCGCATAATGCTAAACCTTCTGAGAATTGCAGAAAGCTGCAAGCTTCCAACTGCCTTCATATCACTTGATGCCGAGAAGGCTTTTGATAGGGTGCACTGGGGGTATCTACAAAGAGTACTTACCAAATTTGGATTCAGCGGATTCCTTCTTTCCACCATCTTGGCATTATACTCCAACCCATCAGCACAGGTGTATACCTCCAGTGCACTCTCGGACACATTTAGAATAACCAACGGCACAAGACAGGGGTACCCCCTGTTACCCTTGATCTTAATCCTGGTCATGGAGCCATTTGCAGAGGCCATCAGAAACACAAGGTCGATAAAAGGGATTCAGGTAGCTGAAAAGTCACATAAAATAGGTCTGTACGCAGACGATGTTGTTCTGTCAATTACCGAGATTGAGAATTCTTTACCCAAAGTAAATAGTATCATAGAAGCGTTCAGCGAAGCCTCTTATTATAAAATAAACGTCACCAAATGCCAGATCCTCACTATGCATATAAATCATAAAATAAGAACTAAAATGAAACAAATACTACCATGCAACTGGGAAAACGATAAAACCAGTATTTAGGGATAATTTTGACAATGAACTCTAATAAATTATACAAGGCCAACCACAAAAAACTGCTCAACACGGTCAATACTGACTTATTACACCTGGGAAAACAGGAAATCTCTTTGATGGGGTGGGTGGCTTCATTCAAAATGATGGTATTGCCAAAGATACTCTATATCTTTAGAACGGTCCCAATACCCCTGCCACCCTGTTTCTTCCACGAGATTGACTCTATGCTCCGCTCATTTATTTGGGGCCACAAAAAAACAAGAATCTCTTTCTCAATATTATCCAGACACAAAAAGCTTGGAGGCATGGGGGTCCCTAGATTAAAGGACTACTAATATGCGACACTCTTGGACCAAATTAAGAAATGGGTCCAACAACCCCAGGACAACCTCTGGGTTATGATAGAAAAGAATATGATTCAGGGGAAAAATCTAACAGATATGCTTATAGCTAAATTGCTCAGAGCTCCGCTCCACATCCCAAACCATCCTTCTATCTCAGCTTCACTTCAGGCCTGGAGCCACCTGCACACATTTAAGAGAGAAAATGTAAAAATTAACGTTTCAGACATCCCCCTAGTGACCTTTGAATTCCTCATCCCGAACTTCTCTACCAAACCTTAGAGGGAACTAGGTTACTCCACACTTACTGAGATACCAGAAGCAATAAGACTGAAGGACAGCTATAAGATCCTACAAATCAAACACCTTACAAACTCACAAGCACTTGACCATATTGAGGTAAACAAAGAGATATGGGAGTTTTTCCACTCAGAACCTAACCATAAGAAGGGAATTTCCCATATCTACTGTCTCCTACAACCTAATACCCCATTAAAGCAGGACGTCCCCATCCAAAAATGGGAACAAGACTTGGGCCACACCTACACTGAACAGGAGTGGCAACAAGCTATAAAGTACAGTATGGCAGCTACGCATAGCGTGGCCCACTGGGAAAACATATACAAAATAACGTATAGATGGTACCTTACACCAGTCCGCCTGTCAAAGATGTATAGCAATGTCTCTTCGGAATGCTGGCGGGACTTTGGGCAGGAAGGCAACCTGTTACACATTTTATGGCAATGAAAATCAATAACAGGCTTTTGGAACTCTATTTTTCAACTAATTTCATCGACCACGGGCGTTATCACACGTCCATCCCCTGAACTGGCGTTGTTAGGCATCCACATTGGCAGATTTCCAGTTGACAGCAGAACCATAGCAACACATATACTTATATCGCCAGGCTCACCATAATGAGCTACTGGAAAAAAATACTGCTCCTTCAACAAAGGAAGTTATATCCAGAGTACATACAAGCTGCTCTTATGAGCATATATTAGCTCGCACAAGAGGCACAATGGCAGTTTTCAGGCACAAGTGGGAACTATGGATTAAAAGTAATAGCTTGAATATCCCCCTGTAAAGAAACAATTAATTGAGAAGTATAGATACCCAGGTTGTCCTGATCTAAATAATGTAATAAACAAGTGTATTGTTATAGTTCTCCCCCCTAGTGTAGATCCCCTTCCCTCTTTTTGAATTCTGTACAACTACCGAATACTGTTTCCAGCTGTAAACTGCGAACCACTGGACTTCTTTGCCTTAGGGGTTAGACCATTACGTGTTAGTTTAGTACAGTTCACTCATTGTAATGCCGTCGAGGGGGCTCGGCAGCGGATCACCGTGCCTCTAACCGGTAAAATGGAATATATTGGGCCCTACACTTAAGAAAATTATCCAAACTTGACATGTATGACCATGGGGAGGGAGGTGCCCCTATCGCACCACAGTTTGCTCCCTATGGGGTGGGGCGGTAGTCTGGAGGCTAGTCTCTCCCTCATAGAAAAATGGATGTACTCCTTCCTATATACATTCGGCCTACATACAGTGCTATAGGTGATCCGCAAAAGGGCCCTACCTCTATTTCGAACCTCTATCTTACTTTATTTAACAATATAAATGCTATTTGTGTTACTACTTGCATAATCCAAGCCTTGGAAGTTGTAACATGTATTTCCTGTATTTCAAAACCTTAATAAATACTAAATTAAAAAAAATAAATAAAAAAACCCACTCTTTCGACCTAAAACCTTAGTTTATGACCAAGTGATCTTTAAGTGTCAGAAGCATAGTAAATGTCTGGCATCTTTGAAGAATATGGAGTGATTTGTTTGTATTCACATAGACCCTATTTGCTCATCTTTCAGTGAAATATAGCAGAGTGTTCATATATAAAGAGCAAGTATGTCGCCCCTATATACATATATAATTATAAGTTATAAATAGATACAAACTTATATTTAAAATATTAAAGCCCAAATGAACATTCCACTTTAATGAGTTACACACTTTCCAGTTACATCAACATAGTATTCAGAGTCCTACAGGCGGTATTCTGTTTTAAGCATGTGTACATATTTGCCAGCACACAGAGGATCACCGTCCAAAGATTCTTTATTTAAAGAGAGATCACATCAAAGAAGAGTGCAAATCTCTCCGTGATGCGATATGGGGACTAGCATGCGAAAAAAAACAACAATCATTCGCCCGGTAATCTCATCATGTGTACTAGGCTTAAGCCCACTCTTGTGACCTAAAACATAAATTTAGGACCAAGTGATCTTTAGGTGTCAGAAGCATAGTAAATGTGTGGCATCTTTAAAGAATATGGAGTGATTTGTTTGTATTCACATAGACCCTATTTGCTCATCTTTCAGTGAGATATAGCAGAGTGTTCATATATAAAGAGCAAGTATGTTGTCCCTATATACATATATAATTATAAGTTATTATAAATAGATACAAACTTATATTTCAATTTAAAATATTACAGCCCAAATGAACATTCAGTTTTAACCTCCCTGGCGGTATGATTATTTCAGATTTTTGGTGCTGAAAGTGGTACCATTGTTTTGCATGGAAATTTGGCATTTTATATTGTAGGCCTGTAATTTTTAGGCATAACTCACTTAAATCTGTCCAAACAAGAGTCTAGTAGACATCTCCGGTATGATAAAGTTTGAAACACAAAATCATAAATTATAATATATATGAAAAAATATATATAATATAAATAACTATAAATAATTATCAAATATGATAATATAATAATAACATTTATTCAATAATGTAATCTAGTCAAAAACACAGAAATTTGCTCAGTTGCAGAATTGTCGCTGTCGTCACTTTCAGTGTCTGATGATACATTTCCCCAAAAATCAGTATCACTCAATTCTGCAAATTATTCTTATTTAGTATTGGTGTTTTCTAGCTGATCAAAAAACGCTTTAGACGTAAAGGGACGCTTTTTTATGCCATAAACGTTCTCAAGTTTCCAGGCAGAAAGAATGGCATGTGTAATATAAAAGTGCATGCAGGGCACTGGGAAAACCACTAGGGACAAAGGGCATGTGAAATGATTTCATACAGTAATGTAATCTTACAGATTACAGTGTACTGTATGTATACTGTGTTTTTCACTTTTTGAATTTCCCGCCAGGCTCAACCCCTGTGCGACACAACGCTCGCAGGGAACGGAGCCCAGCACACAAAGGTATTGGGCGGAGGACACAGCCCGCAGACACAGTGGGGAGACATCACTGGATCCAGGGGACAAGGTAAGTAACACTGCCTGGATCCAGCAATGTGATCCCGAGTGTGGCTTGGGGTTACCGCTATTTGCAGTGAAAACATACCCCGAGCCACACAGACTCAAGCATTGGGCTACGGCTGTGGTCAGACCATGCCCCGGTATATTTATCCTTATGGAGGCTCCCGTCGCCCCGCAGAGACTGCTCCTAGAGACTCAATGATAATTTGCTTTCCGATACACCTTGCATGCAATCTCGCAAACCATCAAAAACTTCATACAAGACCACACCACGAACCAAACATCTCCAATCATTAAATGGGAGACATTAAAATGTGTGGTTAGGGGAGTTCTGATCCAACACGGGGCCAGACTCAAGAGAGAGCGTGTCAAGGAGTTTTCGTGTCTCACAAATCTCATTGCCACCCTAGAATCTACCCATAAACGTACTTTAGACCCCCACACATTGGTCCAACTTTCCGCCCAAAGAGAACTTCTCCAGATATTTTCTCAATGCTCCTTAACCCTTAGGGATAAGATGAAACATATACATTACAACCAGGCTAATAGATGTGACAAACATTTAGCCCGGATTATCCACCCTCGTCAAAGTAAAACCCAGATTCCATATATCACTTCCTCAACTCAAGCTAAGCTATCCAAAAACTCAGAGATTGCTGAGAAATTTAGAAGTTTCTACTCCTCACACTATAATTTACCCCCCTGCACACCACTCTCACCTCGGTCGCCCGATCCCGGTGAGGACATTGCCTCCTATATCTGGGACACCGCGCTCCCTGAGCTCTCGACCGAAAACAGTCGGCTTTTAGAGTCCCCTATCACCACAAGTGACTTGCTCCACGTCATAAAGAACCTCAAAAATGGTAAAAGCCAAGCCCGGATGGTTATACCCCTCGCTTCTATAAGTTATTTGCCCCTCAATTGGCCCCCCTGCTGTCACAGGCATTTGAATCCATTGATGCTGAACATCCTCTTCCTCCTTCGATGCTTCTAGCGCAGATAGCTGTGATCCCCAAACCAGGCAAAGACTCATCCTCCTGCGGCAGTTATAGACCAATATCCCTACTGAATGTGAACCTTAAATTGTTCTCCAAAATTCTAGCTAATCGGTTATCCCCACTCTTGCCAGATATTATACACAAAGATCAGGTTGGATTCATACCCCAGAGGGAGGCTCGAGATAATACCACACCTTATTTCTTATGTCAAACACCATCGCATTTCCACATGCCTGATCACTTGTGACTCAGAAAAAGCATTTGACAGAG
Source organism: Glandirana rugosa (assembly GCA_018402905.1). Taxonomy (NCBI): domain Eukaryota; kingdom Metazoa; phylum Chordata; class Amphibia; order Anura; family Ranidae; genus Glandirana; species Glandirana rugosa. Next base: position 44,888 of record BLSH010444462.1, read on the forward strand.
TGAGTTGGCCCTTTCTGCAACAACCCCTGCAACAAATTGGCATAGGCTCCAAACTTCTTTCCAAAATCATGTCTCTGTATAGCCATCCCTCCACTCTTGTATTAGCCAATGGCACTAAATCCAGTCCTTTCCCTATAAAGAATGGTACAAGACAGGGGTGTCCCCTTTCACCCCTCTTTTTCACCATTGTCATTGAGCACCTAGCTCAAGCCTTGCGAAACAACAGTGCAATACACGGCATACAAACACCCTCAGCCCACTTCAAACTCTCCCTATACGCCGATGACTTACTACTCTATGTTACCCAGCCCCATGTCAGTCTACTCTCCTTCCTCTATGAACTGCGACGGTTTGGCACTAGTAACTTTAAATTGAACATATCCAATACAGAAGCTCTCAATATTTCCTTGCCCATCCATACATTATCCATTCTTCAGGCCAATTTCCCCTTCAAATGGCAATCCCGCTCTATTAAATATTTAGGTACCGAGATCCTGCATCATCTCCCTGACCTTTACTCCCTAAACTATGCCACTCTCTTGTCAAAGATCAGGAGAATGGTTGAATCCTGGCATAACTTACCAACCTCTTGGTTTGGTTGTATAAGCGCGCTGAAGATGGATGTATTATCCAAACTTTTATACTTGTTTCAAGCCATACCTATCCTATTACCTGTAGCCTTTTTCAAAACTTTAAGATTACTGGCCATATGGTTTGTTTGGCAGAGGAGCCTGCCAAGGGTGAAATTTAAATTATTATGTCAATCTAAATTGAACGGGGGGGCGGGATTACCTGACTTTGAACTGTACCATGCAGCATCACTGATCTCTAGACTCTTGGACTGGTTCCCTCGCCCTTTTCCAAAGGCGGCATGTATAGCGGAACAAGATCTATCTCCTGTAGACCTTAGGGCTCTCCTCTGGGGACAGGCCTCATCACTCCGCTCTCTCTTAATGCTTTCCCCCTTAACTTTGGCGGTGCTAACAATATGGTACTGACGATGCTTACATTGGTTTTTAACAATAGATCCAAGCCCCTTCACCCCCCTTTTTGACAACCCGAACCTGCCAAACAGTGATGCACCCTCTTATTACTGCTCCTATGAGAGATCCTCTTGGCCTACAGCACGAGAGTTTATTCACCCTTCCTCTGGTTCATTTAGACCGTCTCAGCACTGTCCGGGGACTGCCCCAGATTGGCTTACAAATATCAGCCTAGTCAAAACTTGTCAATCTCTACATAGATCGGGGACTCATTCACAGATGACTGACTCCCTTTGAAGATCTTTGTACCCTATCGGAGACACCTCGCCACACGCTGTCAACCTTGTATAGAGAATTATTATCAAGTATACAGCAAGAGCTCCCGACTTATACCAGGGTGTGGGCTGGGGACCTGGAGCTAGATATATCTCCCGAGGAATGGCAAACCTCTTCATTTTCACGCATAAGTCTTCGGTTTCAGTGCATGCCCAAGAAAAAAACTTTAAGTTACTATCAAGTTAGTATAGAGCCCCGGTCACGTTATACCGGATCTTCCCGAACACATCAGCTGATTGTTGGCACTGTCATAGAGCGAGAGGCTCATATTTACAAGCAAGATGTAACCACACTGTCCTTATGGGTACACCTGTTTGTCTTGAAAAAGCACTTTTTCTGTTACTATGATTCTACATTGGACTGTTTTGCCCTGCACACCATAATATCTGCTTTTCTTGTACCTGGACATACTGCTTATTGTTTACCATGCTGTTTTTTATAATAAAAATATATATTAACCTAAAAAGTATAATAAACACCCCATGTAACCACACATTTGATCTTTAGATTAGCCACATATCTCTATGGATATCATCAGTTCTGAGCCCCTAATAATATTGTGAATTATTGTGCTTCTTAGCATTAGCTGCTTAAATTGAGCATTTCCTACTTGCTTTGTTTTCTACCATTTACAAGCTTGCCTAGTCATATCATGTTTGAGAAGGTCACAGATTTTTGCTGTCAGAAACGTGTAGTGGCGAATTGATAAATGATGAGTTTGTAAGTGACAGACACTCTGAAAGATATTGTATATTTATTGTCTAATCATGTAGACAGCAGGGAAGATAGGAACATTGAGCATAAAAACTCAGATATAGCTTTGCTGGCAAGAGAACGGCTCCAAGGCTTTCCTTTTTGTGAGGAAATACGTTTGAAAGATATGACAAGCCCAACATAGGCATGCCGGGAGGCAGAGCTGATTTCTTCATATATGTGGGAGAAAACGTTCGGAAACAGATTTATGCTGAATAAAGTTACCCAGTTTACCCTGCATTTTTTTTTAAAAAAGGGGGATAATGAAAACATGAAAGCATTTTCGAAGCAGCTATTTTTTTTGTCATATTTCCCAGAAATCGTAACCTTCCAAAACATTTTTCTTTTTTCTTAGAGACAAGAAAAAAAAAGAATTCTATACTTTTCTGAAATGAAATAGCTTAAGAGGTAAAGACAATGTGCTGACTCAATTTCTGCAATATTGGACAGGTTTTTAAAAGTTATATTATTTTGCTATTTTTTAATCTGGGTAATATAGTTACAATGCTAAAAATTATTCTGAATTGTATCTTAAAATCAAAACTGTTTGTTTCATTTGTGATATTTCCCTATGTTTGTCCATTTGACAATGCTGTCATTGTAACAGAAAGTAAAGGGAAACCTCCAAAAGTCACAGTTGGCAATAAAAAGCTAGCAGGACTTGTAGCCTTTCTTCAATCCTCTATTAATACGTTTTTTATTGCCATTGTGTTCCGGATATACAGATTTTCCTCATTTCCTGTCCTGGTGACAAAGTTTTGACAAAGTCCTTTAGCATAGTATGCATTCTAACCTAACCTAATTTTGGGCACTATCTGCTGATCCCATCTAGCTACACTATATTACCAAAAGTATTGAGATGCCTGCCGATACACGCACATGAACTTTAATGGCATTCCAGTCTTAGTCTGTAGGGTTCAATATTGAGTTGGCCCACCCTTTGCAGCTATTGTAGCTTCAACTCTTCTGGGAAGGCTGTCCATAAAGTTTAGGAGTGTGTCTATGGGAATGTTTGACCAATCTTCCAGAAGTGCATTTGTGAAGTCAGGCACTGATGTGGAATAGAAGGCCTGGTTTGCAGTCTTCACTCTAATTCATCCCAAATGTGTTCTATCGGGTTGAGGTCAGGACTATGTGTAGACGACTATGTGTAGACCAGTCAAGTTCCTCCACCTCAAACTCGCTCATCCATGTCTTTATGGATGTTGCTTTGTGCACTGATCCAAATCATTGGTGGAAGGGGAATTATGGTGTGGGGTTGTTTTTCAGGGGTTGAGCTTGGCCCCTTAGTTCCGGTGAAGGGAACTCTTAAGGCATCAGCATACTAAGATGTTTTGGACAATTACATGCTCCCAACTTTGTGGGAACAATTTGGGATGGCCCCTTCCTTTTCCAATATGACTGTGCACCAATGCAGAAAGTAAGGTCAATAAAGACATGGATGAGCGAGTTTGGGGTGAAAGAACTTGACTGGCCTGCACAGAGTTCTGACCTCAATCTGATAGAACACCTTTGGGATGAGTCAGACCTTCTCGTCCACATCAGTGCCTGGCCTCACAAATGCACTTCTGGAAGAATGGTCAAACATTCCCATAGACACGCTCTTAAACCTTGTGGGCAGCCTTCCCAGAAGAGCTGTTATATCTGCAAAGGGTGGGCCAGCTTAATATTGAACCCTGTGGACTAAGACTGGAATGCGATTAAAGTTCATGTGCATGTAAAGGCAGGCATCTCAATACTTTTGGTAATATAGTACAGCCCTCAAATTTTTCACTCGCCTGCTCGCATTTTGTGAGTGAAAAATGAGGGCTGGCGAGCGTGGGCTGCCTCCCATTCAACTCCACCGGCAGACTGGGTTGAATGGGAGCCATTCTTCTTGTCAGGGAAAGAGAGAGGGGAAGAAGAGGCAAGCCAACGGATCAATGAGAGTGGGATTGCCCACTGTAAGAGCTTTCATTAGAATTCTTGCAGAGTCCCCATAGCTCATCGTCACACAGCCCCGCCTCCTGGCCTTTGATAGACAGTACACAGGTCCAATGGTGGGACGTGTGACATTATCCCCGGGCCAGGAGGCGGGACTGTGTGACAATGAGCTCTGGGGACACTGAGGAAATTCAAATAAAAACTCTTACAGCAGGCAATCCCACTTTGTGATCCACCGGCTCACCATTTCCTCTGCTCTCCTCAGGTAAGGCTACATTGATAGGCAAGTGAAGCTGCATTGATGGACAGATGAAGCTGTATTGATGGGCAGGTGAAGCTGCATTGGTGGGCAGGTGAGGCTGCATTGATGGGCAGGTGAGGCTGCATTGATGGGCAGGTGAAGCTGCATTGATGGGCAGGGGAAGCTGCATTGATGGGCAGGTGAGGCTGCATTCATGGGCAGCTGAGGCTGCATTCATGGGCACTGGTTACACTGCATTGATGGGCACATGTCAGGCTGCATTGATGGTCACTGGTTGTGCTGCATTGATGGGCACTTGTTAGGCTTCACTGATGGGCAGTGTTTATGCTGAACTGATGGACACTGGTTACACTGCACTGATTGGCAAATATCAGGCTGCACTGATGGGCACTGGTTGTGCTGCACTGATGGGCACTGGTTAGGCTACATTGATGGGTACAGGTCAGGCTTCACTGATGGGCACTAGTGATGCTGCACTGATGGGCACTAGTGATGCTGCACTGATAAAGTTGTTGTTAATTTGTATTTTTGTAACTTAATTCTGCATAATACATTTAAGTGTAATTTCATGAGAATTTATGAGGGTGTTTTTAGGGGCGGGGGCGGGGCTTGGCAAGGGTTGGGTGGGGTAACTGGTGGCGAGTAACTCTTAGGGCCTGGCTAGTAGCTCAGGGCTTGGAATTTTGAGCCCTGGTATAGTGCATGTGACAACTGGACCATAACATAATCACAAATGATTATTACAGACAAAAATGTAATATAGTTTTATTGCGCATTTCCTACTGTTTGACACACTTCTCTAAAACAAACACAAACTAGTGGATGTGCATATTAATAAGACTTATAACAATATGTTTGTGCCTACAACATGTGCTGCAAGTGTTTTATTAAGAATTTCCAGAATTAAGTAAGTATGGTGGATGCTGTTGAATTTTCCCCATGCCCACTCTATCTGATCCTTTTGAACTGCAGTCATTAGAAATGTAACAAATGTTCATTCTCTATTATGTTTTTAAGTTATCCTCTTATGAAAGCAGACCGCGAGCTCAAGTCAAGAAATCCATAACCTACCTTTTGAGACAAGCTGCTTCTTTTCTTTTCTTCTATCACTGTGCAAGTGAAAATAGATCACTTGTTGAATGATTTGCGAATGAAAAGCATCCATAATTATTTCCAGAACTTTGACTGCCATGAAACTGAATCATGATTTCTGACTCTACTTTTAAAAGTCATGACAGTTATATTCTGAAAACATGACATTGATATGAGTGGCTGCAAAGTCTACATAGTCTACCTTACTTAGGTGTTCTCTGAATTCAAACAAAAAAAGAGAACATGCTATTTGACTGGGCTAAGCTTTCACAAAAATGTGTTTATGTTTTGCAAATCTTTGCAAATCATTCACTGCTGTACTTATACAACACTTTAGAAATCCCAGAAGAGAGCTGGCTAACTTAGCAAATTGTGGAAGGTTTATAAAAACATTTATGGCTCATTTATATTTTTGCTATGTGTTACCACATGTGCGTTAATGAGTGTTACATTGTGCATTGATGTGTGCTGTATTAAGGCCACCCATTGAAAATAATTAGAGTTGAGCGAACCCGGACTGTAAAGTTCGGGTCCGTACCGAACTTTGGGGTGTCCGGGACCCGGACCCGAACCCGGACTTTTCAAAAAAAGTCTGGGTTCGGGTCCGGGGTTCTGGTAATTTTACCAAAAGTTCTGAAAATTGCTGTAAAAAAGTCCAGGAAAGTCCTAGAGGTCTGCAAAAGGAAGGAAAATGGGGGTAATGATGGGACAAGTGCCATACAAAGAAATGGGGGCAGGGAAATAACTAAAAGCATTTAAAAAAAAATAAAAACATAAAAAAAGCAAAAATGGAGGTGGATGTGGACCATCTTCAAACTGGGTCTGAAAAGTATTAATTAATGGTAGAAGCCATATAACTGTTCTAAAATCATCTTCAAACTGTGTCAAAAAAGTATAAATAAGCCGGGAGAACCCATATCACTGTTCTGCGAACATCTGGAAACTGTGTGTGTCACTTTAAATAAAACCGGGACTAACTGAACTACTGTTCTGCAAACATTTGGAAACTGTGTGTAACACTTTAACTAAAACAGGGAGAAACCATACTACTGTTCTGCAAACATCTGGAAACTGTGTGTGTCACTTTAAATATGGATGCTATTCACAAAATAATTGTTTATAACAGAGATCAGATTATCACTGTAATAAGCAATCATAGTGAAAAAAACCTGATCACCTCCTCAGAGCAGATAGTGTCACTATGGTTACACTGTACTGCGCATTGATGTGTGCTGTATTAAGGCCACCCATTGAAAATAATTAGAGTTGAGCGAACCCGGACTGTAAAGTTCGGGTCTGTACCAAACTTTGGGGTGTCTGGGACCAAGACCCGAACCCGGACTTTTCAAAAAAGTCCGGGTTCGGGTCCGGGGTTCGGGGAATTTTACCAAAAGTTCTGAAAATTGCTAGTTTCACACACAGTTTCCAGATGTTTGCAGAACAGTGATATCATATCACTGTTCTGCAAACATCTGCAAACTGTGTGTGAAACTATAGCAGAGCAAAACCATATTCCTGTTCTTCTCTATGCTGTAGTTTCACACACAGCTTCCAGATGTTTGCAGAACAGTAATATGGGTTCGCCCCGGTTTTTGTTAAAGTGTTACACAGACTTTCCAGATGTTTGCAGAACAGTAGTTCAGTTAGTCCCGGTTTCATTTAAAGTGACACACACAGTTTCCAGATGTTTGCAGAACAGTAGTTCAGTTAGTCCCGGTTTCTTTTAAAGTGACACACACAGTTTCCAGATGTTTGCAGAACAGTAGTTCAGTTAGTCCCGGTTTTATTTAAAGTGACACACCGACTTTCCAGATGTTTGCAGAACAGTAGTTCAGTTAGTCCCGGTTTTATTTAAAGTGACACACAGTTTCCAGATGTTTGCAGAACAGTGATATGGGTTCTCCCGGCTTATTTATACTTTTTGACACAGTTTGAAGATGATTTTAGAACAGTTATATGGCTTCTACCGTTAATTAATACTTTTCAGACCCAGTTTGAAGATGGTCCACATCCACCTCCATTTTTGCTTTTTTTTATGTTTTTATTTTTTTTTTAAATGCTTTTAGTTATTTCCCTGTCTCCATTTCTTTGTAGGGCACTTGTCCCACCCTTACCCCATTTCCTTCCTTTTGCAGACCTCTAGGACTTTCCAGGACTATTTTACAGCCATTTTTGTGCCTAAAAGTTTGGGTCCCCATTGATTTCAATGGTGTTCGGGGTCCGGGACAAAGTTCGGGTTCTGTCCGGGCCCGAACCCGGACTTTGTCCCTAAGTTCGGCCGAACCAGCAGAACCCGGACTTCTAGAAGTTCGCTCAACTCTAAAAATAATCTCTGCCAATGCACCAAAATGTCTTAAAAATGCCTACAAAATTTGTGACATAATGCATATGGTGTGTTGCTATGTGTTGTGACAAGGCAATGCCCATGCATTGCTTTTGTCAAGGTGCCATTCAAAATTAATGGAATTGCATTACATGTAATGTGAATTTCCATGCATTGGGTTAATTCATGTACAACAAAAAGATCTAAATGAGCTCTTAAAAGAAACATGTACAATTTTAAAGAAGAAATACAATATAATCGAACCACCTGTCTGTCATATTGTAAAATGACAGTTGAGCGGGAGTACGGTTATTCCAGGGGACATCATATGATGTCCTCCCACTCATATGCCTTTTGCGCACCCTAGGGGTGTGCAGTGTAAACATCTGTCATAGATTGATCATTGTACTGGGCTGGCCCCAGTACCATGTGATAACTGTGGCCAATCAAAGAGATCACATGTCAATAGTACACAATCGTACTATGGTGATCTCTAAGATTGGTCATAGGGATCATATGGTACAGGGTCAAACACAGCGCACCTGTACCATGTGATAGCTGTAGCCAATCACACCTATCACATTAGTACACAATGGCACATGAATGGATGCTATTCACAAAATAATTGTTTATAACAGAGATCAGAAAAATAAAAATAGTGAAAAAAAAAAAAAAGTTAAAAAAAAAAAAAAAAAAAATATATATATATATATATATAT
>BLSH010444462.1:61364-78592 GCA_018402905.1 Glandirana rugosa
TTCCTTTGACTAATAAATGAAGAAAACCTAGAGACTTTAGATGTCATGGTCATTTTAGTGTGTGTGTGTTAATTATTCTTACTTTTTATTTTACATAAATTCATTATTGTCTACTGTTCAATGTTTTTTTCCGTTAGAGTCCAAAATAGAGTCCGAGGTAGTTAGAGTCGTTCTCCCGATTTGTACGTTTGTAGTGACGTCCGACGACTCAAGGCTATCAGAACTACCGTAAAGAGGGTAGTATGTAAGTTCTTTTAGTTTCAACACCAGTCACGCGTCAATCTTTTGGTACGAACGTCTGTACCAGAGAAGGTGGTATTTTTGGATGAATGGCCTATGAAAGTTACGGAAGGACGGGTACGGTTAAAAATCGAAAGTCGAAACAGTGGGGGGGGCGCCAGAGAGCTGCCAGGGTGAGTGCTTGGTATTCAGAGCGTGACAAAGCTGAAAGCTAAAAATTGGCATGGGCAGGAAGGCATTGAAAGTATCCGGTAAGTAGGTTTTTATGGTGGAAGAGACCATGTCTGCAAGCATGGTTTTCTAACTGCGCACTGACCACAACTTTGATTTTCTTGAATGTATGATGGGAGAAATGCCATCAAGACTATCGGAACTCAGCAGCCTGCAGTGATGTTTGCATGTTTAGCCCTCTTGCTGAGATTGATGGAGCCTGAGATAAAACCTGAGATTGCCTTTTTTTGTAACTTGTCATCTGTTATTACTTAAATACATTTTATTTTTCATTCTTATTAATTGTGTGTGTGTGATTTTACTGGTACTGTAGATTTCAGAGATCCAAAAGAAGTAAATAATCAGTTTCCTTAGCATCATTGCAAATTGATTTAAAATGAACAGTGCCAGGCAAGTGGGGATCTCTTCACAATCTGATTATTATATTCTGATATCAAGTGCCATAGCTCTACAGAGTTATGCCAGCCAATAGAGAAGTAAGAAGACTCTTGAAGAAGATAGCAGTTTCACTTTTAATTATAGTATTAAATATTATCATAAAATGTGGACTGAAAACTAATTTTGCTATGCTATAATAATGAGTTGTCAGCCAACAGAAAAAAATAAAAATTCTAGCCAATTGGGAAAAAAAAAGGTTGATTAAAAAAATAGTCCTTTAATCCAATCAGATTTTTTTCTGCACACAGGCATACTTTGCAGCTCTGCAAATTCAACATCTGAAGGTGAAATACATTTTTACACAGTTTCACATCTGCGATATAAGTATTTCTTTGAGCCATTATATGAAAGAGGGTGCAATCCAGAGCTTATAACAGCCTCCTCATAGGTACTGTTAGCTGGGATAGCATTAATAATAGCAAGGGTCACGAAATAGCTTCTCCCAAGCCCTCACAACATTTGACTCTCTCCTAACTACCTACTACATGATAAAAAAATATCCTTAGCTAAATTCTCACATTAATTACCTAAATCCATGGTTACATGAAGTGTTGGCTCATTTATATTCTTAAGACCCCTTTCACACTGGGGCCACGGCCGCGTCAGCGGTAAAATGCTGCTTGTTTTAGCGCCGCTTTTGGGACACTATGGGGCGAAGGGGTTACGGAGGGGTTAAAGATGCTGCTTGCAGGACTTTTTTCTCCCTCCCACAAGCGCACCACCCCAGTGGGAAAGCACTCAGGCTTTCACATTCGGATGGCATGAGAGACAGTTTTCAGACATTTTACAGACGCTATTTCTAGATACCTAGATACTTAGATAACTACCTCAGTGTGAAAAGGGTCTTACTGTAGAGAAAGAGGATTCTCTTTGGGTGTTAATGTTGCTGCTCTTATTGACTGTCCAGCAGGGTCCTTTCAGACACCGGAAACTGCTTAGCATGACAATGTCGCAAAGAGGGGAGCAGTCAGCATGCACACAGAAGAGGCACCAGGGAGAGACATAGATGATAAACCCAGGTGGGTAAAAACTAGGGAAGGGCCGAATACCCCCCGTACCAGAACATGAGAACAGGCAAAAAATTTGTGTGAACAATCGAACACCGTTAAAGTCTATGGAACCCGAGCTTGAAAAATCAAAAGTGCTCATTTTAGAGGCTTATATGCAAGTTATTGCCATAAAAAGTATATGGGGACCCGGGTCCTGCCCTAGGGGACATGTATAAATGCAAAAAAAGTTTTTAAATCACTTGTTTTTTCAGGAGCAGTGATTTTACTGTAATAATGCTTAAATTGAAACAATGAAAGTTAAATATTCCTTTAAATAATGTGCCTGGGGGGTCCCCATAATCTGCCTGTAAAAGGGCGCACCTCTGTGATGTTTAGAACAGTGCCAGAGCAAAATGACATTTGTAAAGGAAAAATTGTCATTTAAAACCACTCAAGGCTGTAATGTAAAAAAAAATCACTGAAAAATTTGCCTAGGATCCCGCCCCCAGTCCATACCAGGCCCTTCAGTTCTGGTATGGATTTTAAGGGGAACCCCGCTCCAAAATGTAAAAAAAATTGAAGTGGGGTTCCCCCTAAAATCCGAACCAGACCCTTATCTGTGCATGCAGCTTGGCCGGCCAGGATAGGGGGGACGGTCGAACACCCCCCCTCCTGAACCGTACCAGGTTACATGCATGGGTGCCACATGCATGTATGGGTGCTTTGGGGGCCCCCCTCCCCAAAGCACCTTGTCCCCATGTTGATGGGGACAAGAGCCTCTTCCGCACAACCCTGGGCTATGGTTGTGGGGGTCTGCGGGCGGGGGGCTTATTGGAATCTGGAAGCCCCCTTTAATAAGAGAGCCCCCAAATCCAGGTGCCCCATGTGAATCAGTATCGGGTACAATATGCCCCTACTATTTCACCAAAAAGTGTCAAAAAAGAAAAAAACACAGGAGACATTTAGGGACAAGTCCTTTATTAAAAAAGATAAAAAAGGTGCCCCCCCCTTGTAATACATTGTCAATCACGGCGCACGATGGGCTTGAAAAAAACAAAACAAAAAAAGCCCCAACAGCTCCACCCCCATGGGAGGGCTCCCGCCGTCTGCACACTCTTTGCTTTGAGAGTTTATTTATATGGAAGAGTAGGGCCACCCGGTGATGTAAGCTCGTTACCCGCGCCCTCACATGGCATCAAAAGGGGCGGGGTCACTCTCTTATGTCGCCGGGTGGATGATATAAATGCCATATAAATAAACTGTCAAAGCAAAAAGCATCTGCGCACAAATTATTATGGGGCTCTCCGCGACAGCAAAGTCACTGCGAACGCACCATAATGTTCTAAATGTTCAATGTTCGAGTTGAACGACCGCGGGCCCATCCCTAGTAAAAACCAGCTTCAGACTTTTTTTTTTAATAAAATATGTGAATGGATGGGAGAAGGTGGCAGAGAAGAATCTGAAGGGGGTTTGGGTATGCCAAAAAATGAGCTTTAAAGGATAAGTTCACCTTTTGGGAAAAATAATAAATGCACATATTTTTGCACCCATGATCAGTGGATCAGACATGCAATGCCAGACTCCTGCAGACAAGCCCTGCAGCTTTTAGCCTCCATACGGGCTGACTGTTTACAACCTGTATGGCTTGTGAATAAACTATGCGGCCACTCATCAGCAATAGCTATGGGTCAAACTACCCCCAGTTTGGTTTACAACAGAACTTGCGAACAGGAAAAAACCCTATTAAAATCAATGGAAATTGAACATGAAAAATCAAAAGTGCTCATTTTAAAGGCTTATATTATAATAATGATTAAAGTAAAAAAATAAAAATGAAATATTCCTTTAAATATCGTGCTTGGGGGGTCCTCTTAGTATGCCCGTAAAGTGGTGCATCTGTGCGATGTTTAGAACAATGCCCCCGCAATATGAAATTTGTAAAGGAAAAAATGTCATTTAAAATCACTCACGGCTATAATGTATTGCCGATTCCCAGGAATATAGATAAAAATCACTGAAAAGCAATGCATTGGGGGTCCCCCCAGTCCATACCAGGGCCTCCGGGTCTGGTGTGGATTTTAAGGGGAGCCCCACACACAATTTTTTTTTAAATAAATTGCGTTGGGGTCCCCTCAAAGTCCGTACCAGGCCCTTCAGGTCTGGTATGGATTTTAAGGGGAGCCCCATGCCATAATTAAAAAAAAAATTGCATAGGGTTCCCCCCCAAAGTCCGTACCAGGCCCTTCAGGTCTGGTATGGGTTTTAAGGGGAACCCCACGACAATTTTTTTTTATAATGGCATAGGGGTCCCTCCAAAATCTAAACCAGACCCTTATCCGAGCATGCAGCCCTGGCATGACAGGAGGGTGTGGGGATGAGCAAGCTCCCCCTCCGAACCATACCAGGCCACATGCCCTCAGCATGGGGAGGGTGCTTTTGGGTCCCCAAAGCACCTTGTCCTCATGTTGATGAGGAGAAGGGCCTCATCCCCACAACCCTGGCCGGTGGTTGTGGGGGTCTGTGGGCAGTCAGTTTATTGGAATCTGAAAGACCTCTTTAATAAGGAGGCCCCCAGATCCCGACCCCCCCATGTGAATGGGTAGGGGTACATTGTACCCCTACCCATTCACCAAAAAAAGGAATGTAGTGTTACGAAAAACAGTAGACAGTTTTTGACAAGTACTTTATTGCAAAATAGCTTGGTTTCTTATTTTCTTCTTCCTTACTCCGGTCTTCCTCCATCTTCTCCTGCCCCGCTCCTTCTTCTGGTATTCTGCTTTTTCTTTCGGCCTTCTTCCTTCCTCTCGTCAACTTCTTCTTCTTTCACTGCCGCCGCTGCCGTGCCATCCAGAGGCGACTCCCAGAATGGCCAGTTTTCAGATTGACAGTTATTTTATAAGAAGCGGTGGGGCCACCCAGTGAAGTAAATTGGTAACGCCGCCCCCTCTGATGTCACATGATGTCAGAAGGGGGCAGGATCACCCGGTTACATCACTGGGTGGCCTGCCCTTACCTATAAAATAGCTGTCAAATGGAAGACCGCTCATTCTGGGAGTCGCCTCTGGATGGCACAGCAACGGCAGCGGTAGCGGCGGTGGTGAAAGAAGAAAAAGAAGACAATGAGAGGAAGGAAGAAGACCGAAAGAAGAAGCGGAAGACCAGAAGAAGGAGCGGAGCAGGAGAAGTTGGAGGAAGACTGGAGGAAGAAGAAAGGAAGAAAAAGTGCTATTTTACAATAAAGGACTTGTCAAAAACTGTCTACTGTTTTTTGTAACACTGCATTCCTTTTTTGATGAATAGGCCCATACTCATTCAAATGGGTGTCGGGACCTGGGGGCCCCCTTTTTAAAGGGGGCTTCCAAATTATGATAAGCCCCCTGCCCATGGACCCTACAATCACTGGCCAGGGTTGTGGGGATGAGGCCCTTCTCCCCATCAACATTAGGACAAGGTGCTTTGAGGAGGGACCTCAAAGCACCCTCCCCATGTTGAGGGCATGTGGCTTGGTATGGTTTGGTATGGAAGGGGGCACGATCGTCCCCACCCCCTCCTGCCATGCCAGGGCTGTGTGCTTGGATAAGGGTCTGGTTTGGATTTTGGGAGGCCCTACGCCATTTTTTTAAAATTTGGCATGGGGTTCCCTTTAAAATCCATACCAGACCTGAAAGGCCTGGTACGGACTTTGGAGGGGACCACATGCACATTTTTTTTTACAATTTGGCATGGGGTTTCCCTTAAAATCCATATCAGACCTGAAGGGCCTGATTTGTATTTCGGGGGGATCCCCACAAATCCATACCAGACCCGAATTTTTTTAATTAAATCTTGCCACGGGGTTCCCCTTAACCACTTAAGGACAGAGTCTCTTTCTGAGATTTGGTGTTTACAACTTAAAATCCATTTTTTTAGAGAGAAAATTACTTAGAACCCTCTGAACATTATATATTTTTTTCTAACGCCCTAGAGAATAAAATAGCGGTCGTTGTAATACTTTATCTCACACCGTATTTGCACAGCGGTCTTAAAAGCGCAATTCTTTTGGAAAAAATGCACTTTTTTGAATTAAAAAATAAAACGACAGTAAAGTTAGCCCAATATTTTTCTATATTGTGAAAGATAATGTTACGTCAAGTAAATTGATACCCAATATGTCATGCTTCAAATTGTGCCCGCTCGTGGAATGGCGACAAACTTAGGCACTTAAAAATCTTGTGAAGTTTACAAATTTCTACAGGTTACCAGTTTTGAGTTACAGAGGAGGTCTAGTGCAATAATAATTGCTCTTGCTCTAACAATCACGGTGATACCTCACATGTGTGGTTTGAACACCGTTTTCATATGCGGGTGGGACTTGCGTATGCGTTCATTTCTGCGCGTGAGCTCAGCGGGACGGGACTCTTTACATTTTTTTTTTCTTATTTATTTTACTTGTTATTTTTTATTTTTACACTGTCCATTTAAGAAAAACAATTGGGTCACTTTTATTCCTATTACAAGGAATGAAAACATTCCTTGTAATAGAAAAAAGCATTACAGGACCTCTTAAATATGAGATCTGGGGTCAAAAATACCTCAAATCTCATATTTACATTAAAATGCAATAAAAAAATTGTGTCAAAATTGTACATATATATTTTTACACTACGTCAAACAGAGATATATACTTAATCCCGCCCTGATGCCAACAAAAGTCTATAAACTCAAATCAGCGCTTAGTGTGCTTCCATCAATAAAATAAATAAATAAATAAAAGAAGTAATTAATAATAGCAGCTGCCTAATAAAAACAGAATATTTCCAATAGCACCATAAAATCAAATGAGCAGAAACCTCCAGAATAAATGGTCCCAGCAGCGCTTAAAATGACATATGAGTAAACACAGTCTTTATCTTAAATGTGTAGTGCTCCCAATGAAATCACCAACAGTCCATTGAGTACTTATAGGCGGAGGATTTGGATCACGCTATACTTTTTAACCTTCACCACACCACGTGCATAACTGGGAGGTGAAAGCCCCCCAATGTGGAAAGACTCACCGGAGGTAAATAACTTCAGCGCCTTGAGTGACAGAGAACTGCTGAGAACTGAAATGTGATAAATTATCTCTGATAAACGTACACCTAAGTACAGAGCATTGGTGATGTCACCGCTAATTTTACAAGGTAATCCTGCATGATTATCATCGGTCGGTTCCCATACACTGAAAGATTTCTTGATACCGAATCGGATTTGATTGCAGAGTTTTCACTCAAGGCGCTGAAGTTATTTACCTCCGGTGAGTCTTTCCACATTGAGGGGCTTTCACCTCCCAGTTATGCACGTGGTGTGGTGAAGGTTAAAGAGTATAGCGTGATCCAAATCCTCCGCCTATAAGTACTCAATGGACTGTTGGTGATTTCATTGGGAGCACTACACATTTAAGATAAAGACTGTGTTTACTCATATGTCATTTTAAGCGCTGCTGGGACCATTTATTCTGGAGGTTTCTGCTCATTTGATTTTATGGTGCTATTGGAAATATATTCTTACACTGCCTGAATGGACTCTATATACTATACACTGAATGAGCTATATACTGTATATAGTCTACACTGAAGGCAGCATTATATATATATATACATATATATATATATATATATATATATATACATATATATATATATCACATATATATATATATATATATATATATATATATATATATATTATACGACGGAAGTCACATCTGATATATATGTCGAGTAAGTCACATATGAAGGCAGCATATTATATATATATATATATATATATATATATATATATATATACACCGTACATATATATTATTACACTGCCTGTATAGGCTACACTAGGTCTACTGTATATACTACACCGCCTGTATATACTCTCTACACTAGATCTATATACTACACTGCCTACACTGCCTGTATATACTCTACACTAGATCTATATACTACACTGCCTACAAGCCACTAGCTAAATGTTACTCTGCCTGTGACATTCACACACTACATACAGGTCACTGTACAAGCGGTCTTATATAGTGTGGACATGGACTGAGATCCACTGAGCAATGATTGGCCAAAGGCACCGTGCCTTTGGCCAATCATGGCTCTCACAGCAGAGCGTACTGTGATTGGCCAAAGCATGCAGGTCATGTGCATGCTTTGGCCAATCAGCGGGCGGCATTTCCCTTGATTTCACTGCATTATGGGGCGCTCAAATTGTAGCACCCCATAATGTTTGGGATTCGCCGAACAGGTTGCACCATTAATATGAGTGGAATATGTAACATGTTCCATAAGGTGAACTTATCCTTTAAGCCATTAAACATGCAACAATAAGCAAATATTTAAGTAGACTTGTTAGATTCAGATTAGCCCAGTAATATTGTGGGATCAGCTCACAGGCAACACATAACAACAAACAAAGATGGCAACAACCCTGAATCATAATCTAATGTTTGAGAGTCTCCATGTTGGAACATATACAGCAATGGATAAATTAAGGACAGGTATATATTTATCAGCACACTCTGTGCAGCCAGCAAAAAATACACTTTCTACCAATTTGTGTTAACAACAGAGGTTTTATTTCTACAACATTTACAAATATACACTATAATGTCAAAAGTATTGGTACACCTGCCTTTACACACACATGAACTTTAATTGCATCCAGGTCTTAGTCCATACATAGGGTTCAATATTGAGTTGGCCCACCCTTTGCAGCTATAACAGCTTCAACTCTTCTGGGAAGGATGTCCACATGGTTTAGGAGCGTGTCTATGGGAATGTTTGACCATTCTTCCAGAAGCGCATTTGTGAAGTCAGGCACTGATGTTGGATGAGAAGGCCTGGCTTGCAGTCTCTGCTCTAATTTATCCCAAATGTGTTCTATTGGGTTGAGGTCAGGACTCTTTGCAGGCCAGTCAAGTTCCTCCACCCCCAAACTCGTTCATCCATGTCTTTATGGACCTTGCTTTGTGCACTGGTCCAAATAATTTGGTGGAGGGGGGGTACGGTGTGGGGTTGTTTTTCAGGGGTTGGGCTTGGCCCCTTGGGTCCAGTGAAGGGAACTCTTAACGCATCAGCATACCAAGACATTTTGGACAATTTCATGCTCCCAACTTTGTGGGAACAGTTTGGGGATGGCCCCTTCCTGTTTCAGCATAACTGCACACCAGTGCACAAAGCAAGGTCCATAAAGACATGGATGAGTGAGTTTGGTGTGGAGGAACTTGACTGGCCTGCACAGATTCCTGACCTCAACCTGACAGAACAGGTTTGGTATGAATTAGAGCAGACACTGTGAGCCAGGCCTTCTCGTCCACATCATTGCCTAACCTCACAGATGTGCTTCTGGAAGAATGGTCAAACATTCCCATAGACACACTCCTAAACCTTGTGGACAGCTTTCACAGAAGAGTTGAAGCTGTTATAGCAGCAAAGGGTGGGCCAACTCCTTATTGAACCCTATGGACTAAGAATGGGATGCCATTAAAGTGTGTGTAAAAGCAGGCAGCCCAGTACTTTTGACAATATAGTGTATGTAGAGGCCGTTCAGCCCCATCAAAGTGCCTCTATAAAATGAGGTCCTAACTCTAATATTTGGAATGTTCCATGTTGGAACATATATTCCAATGAATAAATCAACAGTAGTTATGTCTGGATAGAGCCCACTTCTCCTTAAAGGCACAGGGATATGCCAGAATACATAAGACATCTTTTTCCTATTCTTTTACCTACCTTTTTTTGTAATAAAGTGTTGAAGATTTTTAAACTGATATTTATATGATCCCCTTCATTGCCAACAAAGTCCATTCGTTTTTTTTTCTTTCGCACATTTGTACAAGTATCATGGATGTGGCAGAGGAGCAATATATATGTATACATACCTCCCATCTTTTGAACTTCAGAATGAGGGACACCCAACGGAAAAATGGTGGTGAAATGTGGGCGTGGCCACATTCTTAACAGTGGGAGGAATTAAAGGAGCGTGGTTAAACAAAACCTGGGGTTCCTTGTACATATACAGGGGTCAGCAGGGCAGGGCTCAGGGGTCAGTATGTCAGAGAAGAAGGGTCACAAAGGCAGATGACAGGGATCAGCAGGATGGAGGGCAGGGGGTCAGTAGGGAAGGGTACAGGGGTCAGCAGCACAGAGGACAGGGGACAGCAGGGCAGGGCCCAGGGGTCAGTATGTCAGAGAAGCTCAACTCTAGTTAACTCCAGGGACAATCAAAGGGTTAAGTGCGTCCCTAGTTGGTGTTTTCTTACTGTGTGGGGGGATGCACTAACTGGCTGAAAACAGAGATAGGTGTTCCTGCTTAGCAGGAACACAAAGTCACAATGTTCAGCCCTGTCAGAATGGCAGTCTGCCTTGTTTACAGTGGCAGACCGCCATTCTATCTGTTTGGGGAGCGATCGCAGGTGGCCGGCGGACATAGCGCCCGTCAGACCCGCTGATTGGCTCCCCCTGTGGTACATACGTTGCTTTGGGCAATAGAGCTGACTTGCCACAACAAGTGGTTAACCCCCGCTGGAGAAGGAAGATTTTGAGGAAAGGAGGACACAACAGCACAAGGGGCACATCTCCCCAAAGGAGAGTCCCTTTTGCTGATTTTTTCATCAAGCCAATCTAGAATCAGACAATCATAACATTCAGTGCAAGACATGTCAGCTGTGAATGATATTGCACTTTAGTAGGCATTCTGCAGCCACTCTCATGCCTAGGTCATATTTTTATTCTCCTCTATAGTGCTCTGAATCTGCTAGCTTTGGGCCATGTGATAAATCCAGTTATCAGAATTTGAAGTGGTCAGGTTAGGATTCTGATAACTCCTTCTGTTCTCCTGTGAGGCTAGAAGAACGGAGGTTGCATACGCCCTGTCAAATGTGCTCTGTTAGCATAAATTAGGAATTATATGCTAAAATTAAATTTACTAATTACTGTGCTACAATAAATTGTCATATGAAATCCCCATGAAACACCCATACGTTTAATTTTAAGTATAGGTGCACACTACAGAAGGCTCAAGGAGGCTCTTTCTTCATTCATCCTTGCATGCAGCACAAAAAGTGAAAATAAAATAAAATGAATCTAGAAAGTCATAAGGCCTGCGGGCCTTGAGAAAAAAAAAAAAGAAGGCTAGAAGTATTTTTGAAGTAGAAATTTGTTTGTCACAGCAGTTTAAAACATACCACCCAGCTGTGGAACCTAAAGTGGTTGTAAGGGCAGAAGGTTTTTTATCTCACTGCACTCTATGAGGGATAGGGAGGAGCCAGGAACGGTAATGGGGGACCTGGAAGAGAGAGAGAGAGCTTCAAGCTACGTGTAACACACAACTCTGCCCAGTGGTGCAGTGAAGATCATTTAGATGACAGGGACCTGCAGTTGTGATTGGACAGAAAAGCAGGATGATGCGGGACATAGTTCCTGTACATAGGGCCATGGGACTAAGCTGAAAATGTGGGGCAGTCCTGCACAATCCGGGACAGTTCAGAGGTATAGTTAGGAATAATACAGCTCTTAAAGTGATAGCTTGAATTTTTGTTACATACAGTATATGCTTCGTAGCCCTGGTTCACATTGATGCTACTTTGAAATTGCTGCTACTTCACTTGAAGTAGCGCGATTTCAAAGTAGCAAGGTCAGTGCGATTTCAGGTGCTACTTGATAGACATCTGTGGGGCTACATGCACAGATGTCTATTGAAGTCGCACCTGAAATTGGCAAAAGTAGTGCATGAACTACTTTTGCAAATCAGTGAGGCACTGAAAAATTGGTTTTGCACCAATTAGAACAGTGCCATTGCTGCCAATAGGCTGCGACTTGTCATGTGATTTGATCTCTCAAATCGCATGACATATCGCTCCAATGTGAACCTAGGCTTATACTACCCATCTGCACAGGCTGCTCCACAAGCCCAGAAGGGGGAGGGGTGGGGAGAAATTGTATTCCTCTCAGTGTTAAAGTATTCATCAGAGGTTACAGGAAAAACTACCAACTAACAGAGCTCTGACTCTGGCCCAGGTCTTATTACAGAAGATGACGTGCTTTTCAATCCAAATACATCTATGGTAATGTATATGTCAAACTTGCTTAGTTTTCTTTTTTTTACTGTGAAATTTTGCTTTACTAAAATCAATAAAGATATATTTTTTTTTAAACAAGGATTTCTGTTAAAACTTAATATACTTGGCCATTGCAAGTTTTAGGTATTTTTGAGAATTATTATCCACTTCTGTTTTCTGTTCTGTTATACATCTAACACTTCAAAAGGACAAACTTGATTTTGCTTATCTCCAGGAAGCTATGATGCTAATTTATCAAGTAAAGATTTATATGCTTACTCAAGCCTGCTTTAATTCAATGCACTTTGTAAGTGCTGTCCTGAGATGTCCTTCTTCTTGCTTAGAGATAAGCTGATAAAATAGTTCTAAATATGCCACTGCTTGAGCAGGCACTTTGAGCA
The DNA here is from genome assembly GCA_018402905.1 of Glandirana rugosa. Lineage (NCBI taxonomy): Eukaryota > Metazoa > Chordata > Amphibia > Anura > Ranidae > Glandirana > Glandirana rugosa. Next base: position 73,739 of record BLSH010444462.1, read on the forward strand.
GATTAAAATAAGAAGACTGAGCAGCATTTAAGAGTTATAAAAACACTTCTTTCTTTAGGCCCCGATTTTATGTGTGATGACCCAAGACACCTGCTTCAAAGTTTTGTTAGCTGAGAATTTGCTGCAGTAATCTTTCAGGACAACACAATGTCCTTCACAGAGACAATTGTTCCAAACATTTTATTTTTCTATTCCTTTATCTAACGTCTTGTTGATAATAAAATATAACCTTTTTGCATCGAAAGTTTTATCTGAGCTTTAATTTAATTGTAAGATAAATTCATGCTACATAATTTTACCACTAAAATTAAACAAAATGTGACCCATTCAGATACATATATTTTAGTAGTGGAGATACATACACTATATTACCAAAATTATTGGGATGCCTGCCTTTTCAGGCAAAAGATATTTAATGGCATCCCAGTCTTAGTCCTTTAGGGTTCAATATTGAGTTGGCCCACCCTTTGCAATTATAACAGCTTCAACTCTTCTGGGAAGGCTATCCGCAACCCTAAGAGGGTCCCTCTTCAAAGATGTTCAGTATGAAGTACCGATCATGGTATACAAATACAGAAAAAAATCTAGTGTGTCTATGGGAATGTTTGACCATTCTTTCAGAAGCACATTTGTGAGGTCAGGCACTGATGTTGGATGAGAAGGCCCTCAGGTTCAGTTTGTCCCAGTTTGAGTTAAAGTGACACACAAAGTTTCCAGATGTTTGCAGAACAGTAGTTCAGTTTGTCCCGGTTTTTGTTAAAGTGTTACACACAGTTTCCAGATGTTTGCAGAACAGTAGTTCAGTTTGTCCCAGTTTTAGTTAAAGTGACACACACAGTTTCCAGATGTTTGCAGAACAGTAGTTCAGTTTGTCCCGGTTTGAGTTAAAGTGACACACACAGTTTCCAGATGTTTGCAGAACAGTAGTTCAGTTTGTCCCGGATTGAGTTAAAGTGACACACACAGTTTCCAGATGTTTGCAGAACAGTAGTTCAGTTTGTCCCGGTTTTACTTAAAGTGACACACAGTTTCCAGATGTTTGCAGAACAGTAGTTCAGTTTGTCCCGGTTTTAGTTAAAGTGACACACACAGTTTCCAGATGTTTGCAGAACAGTAGTATGGTTTGTCCTGGTTTTAGTTAAAGTGTTGCACACAGTTTTCAGATGTTTGCAGAACAGTAGTATGGTTTCTCCCGGTTTTATTTAAAGTGTTACACACACTTTTTTGACACAGTTTGAAGATGATTTTAGAACAGTTATATGGCTTCTACCGTTAATTAATACTTTTCAGACCCAGTTTGAAGATGGCCCACATCCACCTCCATTTTTGATTTTTTTATGTTTTTATTTTTTAAAAAATGCTTTTAGTTATTTCCCTGTCCCCATTTCTTTGTAGGGCACTTGCCCCACCCTTACCCCCATTTCCTTCCTTTTGCAGACCTCTAGGACTTTCCTGGACTTTTTTACAGCAATTTTCAGAATTTTTTTGTAAAATTACCAGAACCTCGGACCCGAACCCGGACTTTTTTTGAAAAGTCTGGGTTCTGGTCCGGGTCCCGGACACCCCAAAGTTCGGTACGGACCCGAACTTTACAGTCCGGGTTCGCTCAACTCTACTTGTGAGATATGTAATCCCTAAATAGCAATTTCATAAGTTACACAGGTAATTTGTTTAACCACTTGACCTCTGGGAGATTTACCCCACTTCATTACTAGGACATTTTTTGTGATATGGCACTGGGTTATTTAAACTGAAAATTGCACAGTCATGCAATGCTGTACCCAAATAAAACTGATGTCATTTTTTTCCCACAAATAGAGATTTATTTTGGTGGTATTTGATCACCACTGCATGTTTTTTTTTTGCGCTATAAATAAAAAAAGACCAACCATCTCTAATCCAGCGCTGTATTTTGGCCTAGGCCAACAAGTGCTGAGAGGAGTGGTCGGGAAAATGTCAGCACCAACATAGATGGCACCAGGTGAGACTGACAAAACTGCACAGCACAGTGGTGACAGGCAGGGACAGCTTGTTCTGTATCCTGTTCATGCAGGCTACCATTGCTTGATAATGTATAGATGTTTCTGGGTCTAACAGGTGAGATACTGATGCTTAGGAGTTGCTGGCAACATGGTGATGCCCGGGTGTTGCTGGTGATGTGGTGGGGCCCGGGTGTTGCTGGAGATATGGTGGTGCCCGGGTGTTGCTGGCAATGTGGTGGTGCCCGGGTGTTGCTGGTGATGTGGTGGTGCCCGAGTTTTTCTGGTGACGTGATGGTGGCCGGGTGTTGCTGGCGATGTGGTGGTGGTTGGGTGTTGCTGGCAATGCGGGAGTGCCCTGGGTGTTGCTGGCAACATGGTGGTGCCTGAATGTTGCTGGCAACGTGGTGGTGCCCGGGTGTTGCTGGTCACATGGTGGTGCCCGGGTGTTGCTGGCAACATGGTGGTGCCCGGGTGTTGCTGGCAATGTGGTAGTGCCCGGGTGTTGCTGGCAACATGGTGGTGCCCGGGTGTTGCTGCCCACATTGTGGTGCCCAGGTGTTGCTGGCAACATGGTGGTGCCTTGGTGTTGCTGGCAATGTGGTGGTGCCCGGGTGTTGCTGGCAACATGATGGTGCCCGGGTGTTCCTGGCAATGTGGTGGTGGCCAGGTGTTGCTGGCAATGTTACATATAAAGAGGTACCCGCGCCACGGTCTAATGGTTGTTATGTTATGCCTAGCAGCTGCTGTTGAAGTTCATTACTAGGGTAAAGAATTTGAAGATGAATATATGCAAAAACAGTGCTTGCTATGTTGTGGGGTGATCTATGTGGTATATATAGATCTTGCAGTCTGCAGTAGTTTCTACCAAAAAAGATTTTTTTCTAACCAGATTAAGCTGCAAGCTAAAGTGCCATATACAAACTGTGAAATTAGTCTATTACTGTAAACAGTTATTTCTGTGCAAAATGTGCCAATATTTGATACAAATTAATAGCAAATTATAATATCAAATTATAACATAAGAATAAAGTGACATGTGCAGTCAGTGCAAATCCTATGAATAATATTGCAATCCTGAATATTGTAATTTATTGCTGTGTAATGCCACCAACAATAATTAAATATAAATTGCAGAGTGGTCAAAAAAGATTGTCCCAGAAAATGTCCAAGGAGGACTTCCGGTTCCGGCGCCGTATGCTCTAGCTGCTCCTCTCAGCAGCTCCCGCCGGGCGGCACAAAATCTGCTTTAAAATCGGCCCAAACCGCCTTCTAACTCAGCATCGGAGGTTACACGGATCCTCTCTACTTGCCCGGCTACCAGCAACAGGCTCTGAACCGTGATCCGCGGGTCCGGACCGCATCCCCGAAAATCGAGGCCGCGGCTTCGGCCTAGCGCGGAAGTAACTCCTCGCGAATCTGCCTGAAAACACTGAGCCGCCCCTGCAAGAACACCCGCTCGGCCATCCAGCTGATCAACCACCATCCCTTGAGCACCGGGGATATACCGCGGCCCGCACAAGGCTCCTCTACCCGCATCCGCAAAAATCTAGGCCGCGCCTGCGGCCTAGCACTAGGCGCCAGGCCACAATAGGGCCATATAACCCTGTACATCCACAGATAGCGGGACTAATCCATTCCTGAGGCACTACAGGATCGACCTACCTATTATTACAGTGGCTAGTGACAGACTCTGTCCCAGATTGAGACCCCCCGATTGAAGCTCCCAGCGCAATTGAGAACGCTGCCTCAGCTCGGCCTGGAAGACTCAGCAGCACATGCTTCCCTCAGCAGATCCGTCAACCCTTCCAGAGACATCACCCCTCAAATAAGCTCACCTGAGTACCACCGGAGCATCAATTAAAGCAGGAGACGCAGCCCTTCAGCACCTCTTTGGCCAAGCACTCTGTGTAGACACATACGGTCAACGATTTAATTGTACAACGTCCTCAAGGTAACTGTCTTCTTTATATTGATCCCCTACATTCAAACAAGGGCCTGCCCCTACTACTTCACAATGGACCGCTATCTAGAAAAACAAGCCGTAAAGTCTGTGACACAGGCTGCCACAGAATTAGAACCAGCGGCACCGTCCAGCTCCCTAGCAGGCAATACAGCTCAGCATACTTCCCCAAGAGATAATCTCTCCACATTGTCTACATCATTGGACCCCCATGATAGCTCCGACATGGAAACGGGTTCCTCCCAAACAAGCGGCCCACATACCGACAGACCGGGAAGCACAGCCGATATAGCCCAGGCAGTAGCCGCACTACTATCCCCCACTATTGAAGCAGCCATCGAGAGAGCCGTCAGTGCTGGAATGGCCTTAATGAGGAAAGAACTCCAGGACCATTCTACTAGACTCAATGAGGCAGAATCCCGCATATCCAATTTGGAGGACGAGATGTATCAGCTCCACGGCTTGGAACAAGCCCAAGACAAGACCAACCAACTGGTAGCTCAAAAGCTGGAAGACCTGGAAAATCGTTCCAGATGGAACAATCTACGTTTCGTGGGAGTTCCAGAGTCACTGCAAACACATAAACTCAATGAATTCTGCGCTTCTCGAATTCCTCAGGCGCTGGGCCTTCCAGCCCCTGCCACAGTCGAAAGGGCCCACCGAATAGGCCCCTCGGGCTCTGACCGTACCACCCCAAGGCCCATCATTGCGAGATACCTTAACTACGCTGAGAAGGCCACCATTCTGCAGAAATATAGACAAGCACGCTCTCTCCAGATCGATGGCGTAAAAATTTTGATCTTCGCAGATTACTCCATCGAGGTGTCCAAAAAACGGAAAGCTTTCCAACATATCTGCTCACAACTGGAGAGCAATTAACCTTCCACGACCCTCCAGCGGCGGAACTCTTTC
>BLSH010444462.1:82963-108111 GCA_018402905.1 Glandirana rugosa
GTGGTGCAACGGTCGTTACTGGCCCGTGGTGGTGCAACGGTCGTTGTGGGCCCGTGGTGGTGCAACGGTCCTTGTGGACCGGTGGTGGGGTAAAGGTCGTTCCCTCTCAACGCCGCTGGTGCCCTCTGACATGTTAGTAACACGTACACAATAAACCGGCTTATTTAGAATATATTTTTTCTCCGCGCGCTACTCTCAAGAGGAAAGAGAAGGATAAAATGTGCGCCCTAACTACCTAGGGGCATTCACTTGCCACTGGCCTCGGCTTGACTACGTATGGGTGCCACTCTCTGGCATTCGCTCGTAACTGAGGGTTCAGCATACTGACCCCCTCAGTTGACCCAGGCCATTGACGCCTTGGTCTTAAAGTGCAATTATTAAAAATGATGAATAGCTTCCAGTGCTCTAGGTGATATACTGTACAGTTTTCCAAAAGGTGTCTTCAACAGTGCAGGTGCTCCCCTGTGCAAATAAATATGGTTCCGCAGTTACCGGACCCAGTTGACTCCCCCAGTCATACGACTTGGGAGTCAATGCTCGCTTACGGTCTCTCACCGTGGGTATGCATCAGTTCGGCTCCGGTCACCGTTCACTTACGGGGATCCATCAATCCCGCGTGTAAAATAGGAAGAGAAAGGAGAACTCTCATCGCGCGCCTCTTTTTTATATAAGATTTATTCGGCCAAATAACACATGCACAATGATTGTACAGTCTCCCGTGGTCGCCGCAACTCTCCCTTGCTGGAAATGGGGTGGTGGCCAGGTGTTCCTGGCAACGTGGTGGTGCCCGGGTGTTGCTGGCAACGTGGTGGTGCCCGGTCATTGCTGGCAACGTGGTGGTGCCTGGGTATTGCTGGCAACCTGGTGTTGGCTGGGCGTTGCTGGCGATGTGGTGGTGCCCAGGTGTCCCTGGCGACATGTTGGTACCCAAGTGTTGCTGGAGACATGTTGGTGCCCAGGCTTGCATGACAGTGGTGAAAGTCACAGGGAACCTTTATGTTTGCCTACTGACAAAGCCAGATTTATATTTTTTGCCCACTTCCTAAGACAACTGTCTTGTGTCACTCTTCTAATTTCCCCTCAGCAATATACGTATGTATGTTTATAGACGTGTATGTATGTATGTATGTACGTTACTGTCAGGGATTCAGGCGAGCGTTGCGATAGCACACGCGCCCACGGATTCAAACAAAGGTTCCCACGACCGTTCGGAAGCGCGCACATGTACGCATGCGCAGGGATGTTGTCAGGACACCAAGAACAAGAGGACTCAAGGACCCAGAATCCGTCATCTCATGCCTCTTATGCCTGCCTGCATCCAGATACTGTGATTGCTGATCTTCTGCTGCTGTCCCAGCTGTCCGCTGTCCAGTGTTCCAGCCTGCCTGCATCCAGCTACTGTGATTGCTGATCGTCTGCTGTTGTTCCTATTCCAGCCCGACTGCTATCCAGTGTTCCAGGCTCTGCTTCCAACATCCGGTCTATAGCTGCTGGCAAGAGGCACTCCTACCTCACCGTGCTCACGAGACCACTGTCCCCACTCCAGTGGGCTCTGAGCCAGGGCTGTATGAGAGGCCTCCTTCTACAAGAGACAGGCTCAACTATCAGGTGCATGGTCCTCATTAGAATATCAGACAGCCATGTCTGAGCCTGCGGGAGGAACCACTTCCATGGAGGAGATCTGCCAGCACCTTGCTGCACTTAATCAAGCCATCAGATCCTTGCAGGAAGGCTACACCAGACAGGAGGCACAAGTTTCTGTAGGAAATTAATCAAGGGGTTTTCCACCATCATCTCCCCTATCACGCGACTGACCAAGCAAAGCTCCCGTTTCTGCTGGAACTCTGAGGCCCAAGATGCTTTTGAAACCCTTAAGAGATGGTTTACTTCTGCCCCAATTTTGAGCCACCCGGATCCTGCATTGCTTTACATCCTTGAGGTTGATGCTTCTGAAATCGCAGTGGGAGCAGTCATATCCCAGTGGCAGGGAATCAAGGACACCCTGCATCCTGTGGCATTCTTTTCACATAAGCTCTCTCCGGCCAAAAAGTACTATGACGTCGGAGATCGAGGACTTTTGGCCATCAAAGCTGCCTTAGAGGAGTGAAGGTATCTTCTGGAAGGTGCAACTCATCCGACTCTTATTTATACTGACCATAAGAATCTTGAGTATTTACGTTCAGCCAGACGCCTGAGACCACGTCAAGCCAGATGGGCCTTGTTCTTCTCTCAATTTATCTTCCACATTACATACCGTCCCTCTGTTCCTGATACCATCCTGCCAGCAGGTAGCTTCCTTCTCTTACAAGCGGATCTCCTGTCACAAATTAAACAGGCCTCCATGTCCCAGTCCAGTCCTGCCGGGTTAACCCTTGCTTGCCGGGATAATCTGCTTTGGAGAGGGATAATCTGCTTCGTACCAGAGAATTTTTGGGTACAAGTGCTAAAGAACCTGCATGACCACCCCTGGCAGGTCACTTCGGCATTCACAAGACCACAGAACTGGTGCAGCATACTTTCTGGTTGGAGGACTTTTGCAGGAAATATGTAAATTCATGCCCTGTCTATATCCAGAACAAGACAAGAAGAAGTCGAGCCTGGGGTCTACTCAAACCCTTGCCCATCCCAGACAGACCCTGGCAGAATATCTCTGTGGACTTTGTTGTTGAACTACCACCTTCTGAAGGTTGCACAGCAATATTTGTTGATCGTCTGTCTAAGATGGCTCACTGCTTACCCTTGAAGAACACCCCGTCTGCTGCAGAGACTGCCCAAGTCTTCATTAAGGAGATTGTTAGGCTACACGGTGTATCTGCTAATATCGTGTCGGACCGGGGGGTCCTTCATTTCCTGCTTCTGGAAAGCCTTGTGTGAACTACTACAGATTAAGCTGGCATTCTCTTCGGTCTATCATCCGCAGACCAATGGGCAGACAGAACGCAACAATCAAACTCTGGAGCATGATAAAATATAGTGGTGTATCCTCGCGCTACTATGAGACTACTATAGTGTTTAGAGAGGTTGCTGCTGTACCTACTATGTGACAATAGAAGAATAGTGTTTGAAAGGAAAATGGTACTGCGCAGCCTCAGATAATATCTATCTGTATCAACCCTTTGAATAATAATATATAAATAGTGAAATGGCAAAAAATATTCTGTGATTAATTCATTAATAATGGGACTCTTCCATATAAAACGTTCAGCAAAAATGCATAAAAAAAGTGACCAATAAAATCATCAATATAAAAATACATTTGCATAAATTATATAAACCAAAAATTAGTGAAGTGATATTATCACAGTGAAGCAGGTGAAAACATATAAAAACACAAATGTGTATAAAAAGTCCTTGTAACAAAAATAAAGTGCTTGTAGTGATATTTCCAGTGACTTGTGCTCAGATAGTCCTTATGGGTATTCGTGCTCCAAACAGGTGAAGGATGCCTCTTTTGCAGGGGGATAGGCGTGCTATCCCAAAAGGATTCCAGCCAGGGCCCTGAAGAAGTCACGTGAGGTGATGTAACGCGTAGGCGGAGTTTTAGCTTGCTGGACACACAGTGAGAGGCGCCCAGACGCTACTGTGTTATTTGATGATTTTTGTGATTTTATATATATATTTTTTGGTTTATATACCTTATTTGGACACAATAAAGTATTCCTTTTTAAATACTACACTATGGAAGCTTTTTTATCTTCCCCCCTTCCTGAGCGGCATTGAGTTTATACAACTCAAAGGAGAGCAACCGATCGGACAGTGGGAGCATTGATGACAATCAGGATCAGGATTGAGAGAGCGTGGAACGATCAAACAGAATCCCCAAAAGAAACCTTGATGTGCACATACACCAAGCCATAGAGGTGAGCATTCTATGAGCACTTTCCCGTTTGAAGCACTTTATAAAGGAATCCTTTTGGGATAGCACGCCTATCCCCCTGCAAAAGAGGCATCCTTCACCTGTTTGGAGCACGAATACCCATAAGGACTATCTGAGCACAAGTCACTGGAAATATCACTACAAGCACTTTATTTTTGTTACAAGGACTTTTTATACACATTTGTGTTTTTATATGTTTTCACCTGCTTCACTGTGATAATATCACTTCACTAATTTTTGGTTCATATAATTTATGCAAATGTATTTTTATATTGAAGATTTTATTGGTCACTTTTTTATGCATTTTTGCTGAACGTTTTATATGGAAGAGTCACATTATTAATGAATTAATCACAGAATATTTTTTGCCATTTCACTATTTATATATTATTATTCAAAGGGTTGATACAGATAGATATTATCTGAGGCTGCGCAGTACCATTTTCCTTTCAAACAAACTCTGGAGCAGTACCTCCGCTGTTTCACGTCCTTCTCCCAGGATGATTGGGTATCTTTGCTACCACTTGCGGAGTTTGCCTATAATAATGGCAGTCATTCGGCCACGGGACAATCCCCATTTTTTGCAAACTATGGTTTTAACCTATCTTTCATGCCTGATATCATTCCTGAATCTACAGTTCCAGCAGTTCTGAGTGACCATCTGACCATCTGACCATCCCTTGTGCCATGCCCACAGTCTCTGACTTTACAGAGGCATTTGACATGCAGTGAAGATGCAATATGTTGCCTCCATAATGCCTGTTTTAGCCCCTTAAATGCAGTATCACAGTGCTGCAATAAACATTGTTGCAGGTTGGTTGGCCCCATTCACCTGGGGATACACTTCCTGCAGTGCGATGTATGCAGTCTCTGACTGTCCCTTGTGCCATGCCCACAGTCTCTGACTGTCCCTTGTGCCATGTCCGCAGTTTCTGACCATCCCTTGTGCCATGCCCGCAGTCTCTGACTTTTCCTTTTGCCATGCTTGCAGTCTCTGACCATCCCTTGAGCCATGCCTGCAGTCTCTGACCATTCCTTGTGCCATGCCCGCAGCCTCTGTGGACTGGATTATAGTCTTACCTGTAGGTGCAAGTGGTAGTACAGAGTTTACTACTACTTTCAAGAAGCACAAAACAGTACGGTCATTAAAGCTCCAACTCTTCTACACCTTGGTAGGGCTAGGTGATTCTGCAGGGAGGTCTAGTCCAGGAGAAGTTTGTTCTGGAGGAGCCAGATACTGCCCCTTAAATGCAGTATCACAGTGTCATGTGATGTACGCAGTCTCCGACTGCCTCCTTGTGCCATGCCCGCAGTCTCTGACCTTCCCTTATGCCATGCCTGCAGTCACTGACTGTCCCTTGTGCCATGCCTGCAGTCTTTGACCATCCCTTGTGCCATGCCCGCAGTCTCCTGACTGTCCTTTGTGCCATGCCCATAGTTTCTGACCATCCCTTGTGCCATGCCCGCAGTTTCTGACCATCCCTTGTGCCATGCCCGCAGTCTCTGACCATTCCTTTTTCCATGCTCGCAGTCTCTGACTGTCCCTTGTGCCATGCTCGCAGTCTCTGACCATCCCTTATGCCATGCCCGCAGTCTCTGAATATCCCTTGCGCCATGTCTGCAGCTTCTAACTGCCCCTTGTGCCATGCCTGCAATTTCTGACCATCCCTTGTGCCATGCCCACAGTCTCTGACTTTTCAGAGGCATTTGACATGCAGTGAAGATGCAATATGTTGCCTCCTCAATTCCTGTTTTAGCCCCTTAAATGCAGTATCACAGTGCTGCAATGAACATCGTTGCAGGTTGGTTGGCCCCATTCACCTGGGGATACACTTCCTGCCGTGCGATGTATGCAGACTCTGACTGTCTCCTTGTGCCATGCCCGCAGTCTCTGACCATCTCTTGTACCATGCCTGCAGTCTCTGACTGTCCCTTGTGCCATGCCTGCAGTCTCTGACCGCCCTTTGTGTCACGCCCACAGTCTCTGACTGTCCTTTGTGCCATGCCTGCAGTTTCTGACCATCCATTGTGCCATGCCCGCAGTTTCTGACCATCCCTTTTGCCATGCCTGCAGTCTCTGACCATTCCTTTTGCCATGCTCGCAGTCTCTGACCGTCCCTTGTGCTATTCCCGCAGTCTCTGACCATCCCTTGTGCCATTCCCGCAGTCTCTGACCATCCCTTGTGCCATGTCTGCAGCCTCTAACCGCCCCTTGTGCCATGCCTGCAATTTCTGACCTTCCCTTGTGCCATGCCCACAGTCTCTGACTTTACAGAGGCAGTTGATATGCAGTGAAGATGCAATATGTTGCCTCCATAATACCTGTTTTAGTGCCTTAAATGCAGTATCACAGTGCTGCAATGAACATTGTTGCAGGTTGGTTGGCCCCATTCATCTGGGGATACACTTCCTGCAGTGTGATGTATGCAGTCTCTGACTGTCCCTTGTGCCATGCCCACAGTCTCTGACTGTCCCTTGTGCCATGTCCGTAGTTTCTGACCATCCCTTGTGCCATGCCCGCAGTCTCTGACTGTTCCTTTTGCCATGCTCGCAGTCTCTGACCTTCCCTTGAGCCATGTCTACAGTCTCTAATCGTCCCTTGTGCCATCCCCACAATTTCTGACCATTCCTTGTGCCATGCCCACAGTCTCTGACTATTTCTTATGCCATGCCTGCAGTCTCTGACCATCCCTTGTGCCATGTCTACAGTCTCTAATCGTCCCTTGTGCCATCCCCACAATTTCTCACCATTCCTTGTGCCATGCCCACAGTCTCTGACTATTTCTTATGCCATGCCCGCAGTCTCTGACCATCCCTTGTGCCATGTCTACAGTCTCTAACCATCCCTTGTGCCATGCCCACAATTTCTGACCATCCCTTGTGCCATGGCCACAGTCTCTGACTATTTCTTATGCCATGCCCGCAGTCTCTGACCATCCCTTGGGCCACGCCCACAGTTTCTGACCATCCCTTGTGCCATGCCCGCAGCCTCTGTGAACTGGATTATAGGCTTACCTGTAGGTGCAAGTGGTAGTACAGAGTTTACTACCACTTTAAAGAAGCACAAAACCGTGTACGGTCATTAAAGCTCCAACTCTTCTGCACCTTGGTAGGGCTAGGTGATTCTGCATGGAGGTCTAGTCCAGAAGAAGTTTGTTCTGGAGGAGCCAGATACTGTTTTCTGTGTGCACTCTGCTTTGGAGCACCAGTTCCCCGCATTCCATCTAAGAGGAAAAGGTGGAGCCTAAAGAGGAAGGTGTGTGGTTTACAGATGACAGAGCGAGTCTTAAACAGGAGGGGGGCCTTGACAGCAAGGGGTGAGTCATATTTACATTAGAGGGTACACGAGTTTAGTCAGGCCTAGGGCAGCACAAAACCTAAATACACTACTACTCTAACTCTATTTTATCATACATTGTTTTTTTTAGGACAGATAGGCCCTTAGCACTGCAGATTGGAATACATATATTTTTATTTCCTGTGAAAATGTGAAAAAATGCATTTTATTGTATTTTTTCCAACCACAACATTTACATTATTTGCTCACCCCAATATGTTTACCCCAAAATATAGTCAACAAATTTTGTTGATTAAAATGAATCATGAAAGAAAGCAGTGGCGGCTGGTGCTATATTTTTTTGGGGGTGACAAATAATCCACCAGAGAACCCCCGGTCGGATCAGCTGCACCCCCCCTGTTGATCGATCAACAGCCCTGCACTTACCCCATCTAGATTTCTGGCAGCGTTTCCTCCGAGCGGTGGCTTCACCTGGTGTCTCAGGACCCGCTTCCCGATTGGCCAGGAGGAGAATCAGGAAGACAATAGCGAATATTACTTTCATTATTGTCACACAACTGGGTAGGCTCAGGACGCAGTGCTCTGCGCCCCGAGCCCACTCTTTTTGAATCCAATTAGAGCCTCAGGCTCTAATCATGTGCTTTTAAAAAAAAAACCCATTGGAATCCATGCGTCTGGCGCCCTGTATGCAGTTTAGGGACTGGGCACATGTATAAGGGGGCGGCACCCCTATGCCCTGTGTGGACAGGCCACCATTGAAAGAAAGAGAGATAGTTGCTCACAAAGTGGTCTAGCTGTGCAGTTACTGCATGCACAGGGAGTAGCTGAGTGCCTGACAAAGTCTTTTACTTCTTCCCCCTCCCTGGTGCACCAGTTTGCAGCTGCTGCTAATGCACCCTCTTTTCCCTCTTACTCCTTTTCTGCTTATTCTGCCATTGCCCCATAAACTGACAATGAGGAGTCAGTGGAATTATTTTATTACATGATCACTGGCTTACTGCAGGGAGCTGATTCTGGTCATGCAGACGGTCTTCCTTTCAGATATTGAGGATAAGGAAGATAGCACCGTGACCATAGAGGAAGGGCATAGTCGGCAGGGAGCAGCAAGAAGTTCCAAATAACTTACTTGAAAGTGGACTCCAGTGTGCCTGGAGGGGGGTTAAATGGTGAAATGGCAAACCACCCATGGGTGTGACTAATTTGACAGTAGGAAAATTCTGAGGGAAAGGCAGAACAGCAGCGAGGGAAGATTTTTTCCAGGGGCAGTTTGCAGAGGACCAGAGGGAATATAGCTGTGACCAAGGCGGCTTGTCCCGCCGACACGCGTCTGTTGTTCCTTTATCATCATCTCTGCACTTATTGATAAATGTACTGCATTGGAGTTTTGGAGTGCTGACCTTCTGTACATACAGAGGTAATATCTGCTCTAATCCATCTGGCAACACTGACCCACAGGTACAAGCCACTGCTGTCCCCACAACTGGTCCACAGAGCACTGCAGTCTGAGGATTTTTTTAAGGTTTTTACTGCCAACACCACTGTTGTGGTTGGGAGCCTTTGCCTGCAGCCTATCATCCATGGTAAAAGTACCAACCATTTGGGTATCAAATTCACAAGAAAACAGAAGACTCTGCACCAGAAAGCTTAGTGGGAGCAGCACCTCAATGAGACAAGTTGACAGCAATTGGCAGACAATCCTCCACCTATTTCCTCATTTTCTGCAACTCCCCTCTCCATATCATTTACCTATCACATCCACAGTACCATCTAAGTCCTCTAGTGACAGAAAGAAAAGTCTCAACGGGAGTTTCAGAGGCTTAGGGTATGCCATGTCAAGCTGGGAAGAGGGTTATAAGGTCAATTGTAAACCAGGGCAGAATGCTCCCACACCCACCCTGCCATCTCTAGCAGCATCTTTACCAAGTAAAGATGTCTCTTACACATCTGCTTAACCATAAGTCTTCCAGAACACTGGGCATTTTCAACATTGCTTCTAGAGGCCATCATTGTTAGACTATGTGTCCATGCACCCATACTGTAGGTGTTAACAGGTGTTTAGAGGCAGGGACGTTTAGAAGCAGAAAAAACACACTGCTAGCATATTCAGGAGCAGCAGCACTTTAGCAAAAAAAAAAATTACTGACTAGCCAAAACATGTGTAAACACGTTTAAGTTCTAGGCAGGTCAAGCACTTGGGCGTTCATTAATTTCAATGGCCAGAATAAATGTATATTCTGGCCAATTAAATGAATAAACACCCAAACACTTAACGCACTTAAATGTGCCTAAAGATACAGTATCTCAAAAAAGTGAGTACACCCCTCACATTTTTGTAAATATTTTATTATATCTTTTCATGTGACAACACTGAAGAAATGACACTTTGCTACAATGTAAAGTAGTGAGTGTACAGCTTGTATAACAGGGTAAATTTGCTGTTCCCTCAAAATAACGCAACACACAGCCATTAAAGTCTAAACTACTGGCAACAGAAGTGAGTACACCCCTAAGTGAAAATGCCCAATTAGCCATTTTCCCTCCCCGGTGTCATGTGATTGATTAGTGTTACAAGGTCTCACGTGTAACTGGGGAGCAGGAGTTTTAAATTTGGTATTATCGATCTCTCTCTCTCTCATACTGGTCACTGGAAGTTCAACATGGCACCTCTTGCCAAAGAACTCTCTTAGGATCTGAAAAAAAGAATTGTTGCTATACTTAAAGATGGCCTAGGATATAAGAATATTGCCAAGACCCTGAAACTGAGCTGCAACAAGGTGGCCAAGACCATACAGCGGTTTAACAGGGCAGGTTCCAGACGTATAAGTGCTGCCACCATTGCTGCAGAGGTTGAAGGGTTGGGTGGGTCAGCTTGTCAATGCTCAGACCATACGCCACACTCTGCATCAAATTGGTATGAATGGCTGTGGTCCCAGAAGGAAGCTTCTTATAAAGATGATGCACAAGAAAGCCCGCAAACAGTTTTCTGAAGACAAGCAGACTAAGGACATGGATTAATGGAACCATGTCTTGTGGTCTGTATATGTAAGTTGGGGTGGAAGGTCCCTAGCCAGTACCCCAAAGACCAATTAAAGAGGTTGGCTATTGTGACACCGATATAATTACAATATACAGCATCAAATTAAAAATGTATTACAATTTTATCATTGATACATTCAATTTAAAAGGACAGAAGCATTTAACAAACATAGATCATAAAAAACACTGATTACACCGCTCTGCATCGCAGGAGTGCTGCCGGCACTGGGGAGCTACAGTTCACTGAGGGAACCATGAATGCCAACATGTACTGTGACATACTGAAGCAGAGCATGATCCCCTCCCTTTAAAGACTGGGCTGCAGGGCATTATTCCAACATGATAACGACCCAAACACACCTCCAAGACGACCACTGCTAAAGAAGCTGAGGATAAAGGTGATGGACTGGCCAAGCATGTCTCCAGACCTAAACACTATTGAGCATTTGTGAGGCATCCTCAAATGGAAGGTGGAGGAGCGCAAGGTCTCTAACATTTACCAATAAATAAAGTTAGGGAAAGGGAAAGGGGAGTGGGCCAAGCACCCTGACAATGCTGCAAACCAGGGTGCTCACACACACCAACTCACCACAATAGAGGGAGGATCTCAACACTTTAGAACCAGATTCTGGAGACAAAAAATATGTGAGGGAAAAAAGTTCCCAAACAAAAGAGTTCTGTGGCTCAAAAGAGCCATGGGAGAAACCACAGTATGAGCTTTATTAGAACAATATATCAATTGAAAAATATAAGACAACAGTGGGTGTGGAAATAGTAACATTTAAAATGATAACGTGGTCCATAAAATTACCAACCCATACTGGCCAAAGAACATCTAATGACAGAAGATAGGCATAAATAATGACAGTGTGAGTAACTAGGCTTGAATATATTGTCTGGGAAACACTCTAGTTACACGCCTGAAACGGCTGTCTGTAAACCGCGAGGACCTCCGGACTATCTATTTTCTATCTATTTTGCTGCGCAGCAATTGTCTGCTTATGCTCATTAGATCAATATTATATATTCATCTAGGAGCTACCTACTATGAGGATCAATATATGGGCATTTTGATATGAACTTGTCATTTCACATACAACGGAACACCTGTGCAGATCCTCACCTGCTAGTAAGTATTTGTCATGTATTCATCAAACAAGCTTAAGGGTTAAGCCCACCCCTGTCCCTCATTGGGTTATTTAAGTGGTGAACTATAGGAATTAATCCCAATTTTCTTTCCTTTTCAGAAGCCCATTCACCCTTTTGTATATTCATCAGTTGTTTGACAGTGTTTTTCCTGCGTTTGTGTGGGACGCACAGCCTCACTGGCAGGTATGGCACTGTCTGTGTGAACGGTGTTGTACCCTATTACCATACAGCATATACAATAATCTCTTATTAATATCTCCACCCCCCTTTCTTTTGTTATATAGACCGCTGCTACATTCCATTTTACCTTGGGCCCCTCTCTGAGGCTTATTAACCAACTAGCCTCTGCTGTTCCCGCTGCCGCATATCATCTTCAGACAATTGTCTGCTTTTAAAGGGTTCTATTAACCCAAGGAAATGATTTATCTGCTCTATTAAACAAGGTACATACATTGGATTATTGAATTACTATATAAGTGAACAATGCCCACTGCTTTAGGCTATCGGCTCAATGGGTATTTTAACGCTGCTAATTCCTTTTTTGGGTTAATATGGAGTTTGTAGATATTTTTATATTCACTGTTGTTACCATACAGAGCTAACCTTATTTCATTTCATTATTATAACAGTATACCCTCCCATGTTCGCCCCAGGGGAGTCTTTTTTGGCTTTCAGCACTATACCTTTGTGGTTCTATATGCATGGTAAGCAGTTGTGGGATTTTGTGTATTACTGTGACTGAACAAAAGATTAGGTGTTATATATTTATATATTGTGGGCCTTTTTACAGGACCCTTTATGTAACTATTTATTGGTTTGGGCTCTATATTAAAGTCTCTTTATCATTTCAGTGTCTGGTCAAAAGTAATTGCGGTAATCTCCTGAAGAAGCGGATCTCCCACGAAACATGTTGAGAAACACATTGCTATAGACCGTATGATAAAATATATATCATCTTTGTATACATGTTTTTGAGCGTACATTTTATTTTTAACATGTTTTTTCTATACAAATAAACGTTATGTTTTTAAAGAAATTGACTATGTAAGCTTATGTCAGTACCAATAAAATCCCACAGCCCCTCTCACCTTCCTTGTGAGGTAATCCCAATATTGAATTAGGGATGTAGGTACCTATATCAATTCTAATAATTTGAGCTGAGTTTATGATACTATTTTCCCAAATGATAATAGTGACAAGAAATGCCTGCCTTCAGTTGATATCTCAGCAGAATAAAATTGGAACAAATACTAAGCAACACATGAGAGTACTGGTATCAGGGAAGGAGAGTGATTAAACAGCATTCCTTTATTGGTATGGTCAGAACTGGTTGCAAGTCAGATAGAGTGCCTCCTCTCTAAGTCAACTTCTCACCAGTTGGAGATTTCAAAAGTCAGTGGGGGGATAAATCACATCAATTTCATTAGGTGAGATGAGAGGAGTATAGTTCAGGAAATGGTGAAGGTATAAAGACCACCTAATGCAGATGGCACTAACAGAGGACAAAACTATCAGCTTGCAAGTCATTTAGTGTAGAAATGGCAGCAGCAGCATAAATAACCAGTTAGTGTGAAAAGAGCATTTAGTCAAAACAACAGTACGCTCACTTCCTGGTATGTTCCAGGGGGAGCAACACACTCACTGTTTGGCTGCTGTCTGAACTGTCCATCCACGGTTAACTGATCACTGCTGGGGACAACTTCACTCCTCTGTACGGTCAGTCACCGGCATGTTGCTGCAGAGGATGTATCTGCTGGTGACAACGCTGGTCCTCTGAGCGGTCAGTGCTGATGCGGTGGAAGGTTCTGATGGAAAGATCTGACGGCAGAAGTTTCGCACATCTACTTCCGGTTTTCCATTTCCTGTTTTCTGGTGAGATGAACAATGTCTCCGGGCTACAAGATGGTGTTACCCAGGAGAGGTGGGCAGCACGAGAAGGTGCAGGCTATCTACCAACGCGTTTCACCAGCGGTGACCCTGGTTTCTTCAGGGTTCGAGTGGAAGAGGACTCCAGTGGCAACCTGTGAAGCTCTGGTGGACTTCTCTTTCCAAGTGTTTTTATTATTAGCTCTGGTGGACTTCATGCCCTAGAGGGTTAAGGCAGTGCTGGAAAATAATGGTGGCCACACAAAATATTGACACTTTGGGCTCAATTTGGACATTTTCCCTTAGGGGTGTACTCACTTTTGTTGCCAGTGGTTTAGACATTAATGCCTGTGTGTTGAGTAATTTTGAGGGGACAGCAAATGTACACTGTTATACAAGCTGTACACTCACTATTTTACATTGTAGCAAAGTGTCATTTTCAGTGTTGTCACATGAAACTGTATTGCATAAATGTGGCTTTGGGTGCATTTTTGAATCTACTGTTCTCCTGCCAAAGGAAAGGCATTTAAAAAAGCTGGGCAAATGCCCAATGTGTATAAGGCCTTAGAATTAATGCCCCCCCCCTATGCCAAGCGTCTTAATAACAGCTTGGCAAAAACTGCTGGCTTTGCAGCTGCTCCCATGCTTGCTTGTGAAATCAGACCCCGTCTGTGATTTTGTGGCCTGTGCTACACCACAGTAGCTGCTCAAAAGGCCATCGCTGACCTCAACCAGCATGTATAATGTAATATATCTTTGTTGGTGTACTACGCTGTCAGCAGCGGGTACACATAATCACGGACACGTGGTCCAGTAAGCATGAGCAGGTATGCTACATATCCTTAATGACAGTGGGTCAATCTTCTGGCAGCTGGGAAGAATGCAAGACGGGGCTCACCACTTCATCTTGTGGTGCTGACATGTGTCTTGTCCGGTGGTGAAAGTGTATTCACCTTTATCCCTTCACCTCACTGGCTTCATCCTTTGAGTCCTCAGAACCAGCATTCCATCCCAAGTGCCCCAAAACATATGCAATGTCCCAGACTAAACACTGCCAAGCTTCTACCTTTAGCCGCTTCTGCCTCCTCTCCTAGCCTTTTCATTGGCTCCCACGCTATAGAGATGCCCTCTTAACAGGGGCAAACCCCACCAATCACACAAGGAACATGACAAACAGGGAACTCCCTAAGTGAGTAAAATCCTTTACTGGATTTCAGGCAGGGTAAACTAGCAACTTTTTGCACTTACTCAAATATAATAAAACACTTCTAAGGGGATTTTTAACAGACTAAAATGGAACATATAAAATATGTTTATTGCTGTGATTTACATACACGTTTAGCTTAGTTTGGGGTTTTTTGATTAAGCTTAAACACTTTGTGGGCAAACATTTGCCATGCATAACTTATACCCTAAGATTAAACATGTTGTTAACCTGTACAATGACCCAGCTATCAAAGTATGCCACATCTTTTTAATAGAAACTGTGATTCTGCAAAGTTGGTGCACATCTTACTATTTTATTACACACATATTTTACTATATACACAAGGAAAGTCATTTTTCATACTGTACCTAAATCTTCTTCCTTACAGCGTGACATTACCAGAAAAGTTCATGAACTGTTGATATCATTCATCTCCTTTTGGAATGACTAAGAGATAAATTTGTCTTACAGGTCAGGAGTGGGCAGAATAATGGTCAGGGAAGAAATTAAAGCTTTGCTTGTTGTTTTATTTATAATACTCTTACCTAAATCACTGGCACTTGAGGTTGTTGACACATGTTTGTAGGCTTCAAAATGTGCCATATTGTCTTTACACATAAGGACACTTATAATATTTAACTATCCACAAGGTCTATATTTAACTAGCCACTGGCCACAAGGTTTAGAAGTGTGTCTATAGGAATGCTTGATCATTCTTCCAGAAGCACATTTGTAAGGTCGGGCACTGATGTTGGGCAGGAAGGCCTAGCTCACAGTCTCCACTCTAATTCATTCCAAAGGTCATCTATCCGGTTGAGGTCAGGACTCTGTGCAGGCCAGTCAACTTCCTCCACCCCAAACTCGCTCATCCATGTCTTTATGGATTTTGCTTTGTGTAGTGGTCCAAAGGGGGGGGGGGGGGTTATGGTGTGGGGTTGTTTTTCAGGGCTTGGCCCCTTAGTTTAGTGAAGGGAACTCTTAAGGCATCAGAGGACATTTTGGACAATTTCATGCTCCCAACTTTGTGGGAACAGTTTGGGGATGGCCCTTTCCTGTGATTGGCTACCATGCACAACTGCACCAGATTTTGCACTCTCCAATTTTAGTAAATCAACTCCAGAATGTCTGTGTCAAAACATCTACAAATACTGTAGGCTATGAAGAGCCCAAAACATCACAATTACATGAGAACATAACATTCACTCATATCATGTGCTAGAGCACACCCCATTTAGCATTCTTTACTTTGCCTGTGTCTGACCCTTCTTTTTGGGGTCAAAAGTCACCTCAAGTGTGACAATTGCTGACATGTTTTTCACTTTAATAAACTATAAATGTACTTATGGAATTGTCACTGCTACTGACCTGCATATGCCTTAAGTATGCACACATTTTGAAGCAGACAATGGAAGAGCAACCAATGAACTACCAGACAACCAGTTAAGGAGGGCGATGTTCCTGTTTGGTGTGAATTGCTGAATGCTGGTAAGCCGAGTTTAGACAAATATAATGTGCATATCAGGAGCCAGTAAGCCCCTACTGGACACCAGGCATTTTGAAACGTTAGTGAACAGCTGCCCTGATTAACATTATAAAAGATTTATATGTTACTTACCAGCTGTAATTATTTATGTTGTGTTGATAACAGGGCTTGGCGGTTTTGTTAAAAAGAAAAGCTCTCTATATTGAAAGAGATCTCTATTTTATAATTGTTCACTTGAAAGAGGTTTTTAAAATATCTAAACGGGCATAGAATATAACAGTTTCAATCAGGACACAGTATTCAACATGAAAATCAGGATGAAGAATAGGAAAGGAGAAGGTATAAAAAAGAGGAACTCTGTCCAGGAGATGTCACTAAGTAAACTGCTAAATAAGGAGTGTAGACTAATCCTCATATGTGTGTGGTAAGGATGTAAACCAAAACTGTGGTAATAAAGGTCATCATGACATCATCATGATAGTGGCTTTACAGGGATTAAGTGCAAGGCCTACAGTGCATCCGAATAAAACTTTTTCCACATTTTGTTATGATACACCTTTATTCCAGGATGGATTAAATTAATTACCGTATATACTCGGGTATAAGCCGAGTTTTTCAGCACATTTTTTGTGCTGAAAAAGACCCCCCTCGGCTTATACCCGAGTCACTGTCTGTGGGTGATCAGTAGTTTCACATTAAACAGAGCCGTGCTGCTTCTAAGAGCCTTTCTGTGCTTGTAACTGTGACTAATCACATTGGAATGTAGAGAATGCTGAAAGAGGTGTCAGATTTTCAGCTTGATGTCGGCAGGTGGGCGGGACAAGCTGATGTTAGCTGTTCAGTCCCGCCCACCTCCTGATCTCAATGAAGAGCTGCGCTCTCTCTCAGCATTCTCTGCATTCCAATGTAATTAGTCACAGTTACAAGCACAGAACGGCTCTTAGAAGCAGCACAGCTCTGTTTAATGTGAAACTACCTTACTCATCCCTTATGTGTTCTGGCTACAGTCTCTGTGTCCTGGCTAAAATCCCTGTGTCCTGTCTAATATCCCTGTGTCCTGGCTAATATCCCTGTGTCCTGGCTAAAATCCCTGTGTTCTGGCTCCCTGTCCCTGTGTTCTGGCTGCTGCATTTCGCACCCTAGGCTTATACATGGGTCAATAAGTTTTCCCATATTTTTTGGGCAAAAGTAGGGGGTCGGCTTATACACGGGTCGACTTATACACGAGTATATACAGTATTTTCCTCAAAGTTCTACAAACAATACCCAATAATGACAATGTGAAAGAAGTTTGTAAAATCTTTGCAAATGTATTAAAAATAAAAAATGAAAAAAATCACATGTACATAAGAATTCACAGCCTTTGCCATGACACTCAAAATTGAGCTCAGGTGCATCCAGTTTCCACTGATCATCCTTGAGATGTTTCTACAGCTTGTGGAGAGAGGAGAACCTACCAGAAGAACAACCATCTTTGCAGCACTCCACCAATCAGGCCTTGGTAGAGTGGTGGAAGCCACTCCTCAGTGAAAGGCCCATGACAGCTCACCAGGAGTTTGCCAAAAGGCACCTGAAGGACTCTCAGACAATGAGAAACAAAATTCTCTGGTCCAAAGAAACAAAGATTGAACTATCTGGCCTGAATGGCAAGCGTCATGTCTGGAGGAAACCAGGCACCGCTCATCACCTGGCCAATATCATCCCTATGGTGATGGCAGCATTATGCTGTGGGGATGTTTTTCAGCAGCAGGAATTGGGAGACTAGTCAGGATTGAAGGAAAGATGAATGCCGCAATATACAGAAACATCCTTGATGAAAACCTGCTCAAGAGCGCTCTGGACCTCAGACTGGGGCAAACAGGACAACGACCCTAAGCACACAGCAAAGATAACAAAGGAGTAGCTACAGGACAGCTCTGTAAATGTCCTTGAGTGGCCCAGCCAGAGGCAAGATTTAAACCAGATTGAACATTTCTGGAGAGATCTCAAAATGTGCACCGACGCTCCCCATCCAACCTGATGGAGCTCGAGAGATCCTGCAAATAAGAATGGGAGAAACTACCAAAAAATAGGTGTGCCAAACTTGTAGCATCATACTCAAAAAGACTTGGACTGTAATTGATGCAAAAGGTGCTTCAACAAAGTATTAAGCAAAGGCTGTGAATACTTATGTACATGTGATTTTTTTTTTGGTTCTTATTTGTCCTCTTGACAATGCTAACAAGGAAACAGCGATTCTTGCCTTAAAATCTACTCATTTTATCTTAAATCTATGTTTTAAACAAACTAATGAAGCCAGATTTAGTAGGATTACATTTTGTTGGACTTCAGATTTTTGTCATGGGATTCTATGTTTTTCAACCTCAACCTCATAGTCCACTGTGTGGGCAAGGTAAAACAACTAGGCCATACACTGCCAGCACATTATCTGAGCAACCAGGAGCAGCAGATGGATGCCAGAAATAAAACTAAATGTCATAATTAAAAAAGTAAATAAAAATACTGCATCAAGTTGATACACATGTTTGCACCTACATTATGTCTGAACCTCAAGTAGAGGGTAAATTTTACAGTGAATACTTACATATTTATAAACAATATATATATATATATATATATATATATATATATATATATATATATATACAGCATCTCACAAAAGTGAGTACTCCCCTCACATTTTTGTAAATATTTTATTATGCCTTTTCATGTGACAACACTGAAGGAATAACGCTTTGATACAATGTAAAGTAGTGCGTGTACAGCTTGTATAACAGTGTAAATGTTCTGTCCACTCAAAATAAGTCAGCACACAGCCATTAATTGCTAAACTGCCGGCAACAAAAGTGAGTGCACCCCTAAGTGAAAATATCCAAATTGGGCCCAAAGTGTCAATATTTTGTGTGGCCACCATTATTTTCCAGCACTGCCTTAACCCTCTTGGGCATGGAGTTCACCAGAGCTTCACAGGTTGCCACTGGAGTCCTCTTCCACTCCTCCATGATGACATCATGGAGCTGGTGGATGTTAGAGACATTGTGCTCCTCCCCCTTCTGTTTAAGGATGCCCCACAGATACTCAATAGGGTTTAGATCTGGAGGCATGCTTGGCCAGTCCATGACCTTTACCTTCAGCTTCTTTAGCAAGGCAGAGGTCATCTTGCAGGTATGTTTGGAGTCATTATCATGTTGGAATACTGTCCTGCAGCCCAGTCTCCAAAGGGAGGGGACCATGCTCTGCTTCAGTATGTCACAGTACATGTTGGCATTCATAGTTCCCTCAATGCACTGTAGCCCCCCCAGTGCCAGCAGCACTCATGCAGCCCCAGACCATGACACTCCCACCACCATGTTTAGGCAAAGTGCTCAGTGCTTATGTGAATGGACTAATTAAAACACTTGTGTCATCTAACAAGCTGCATTAATTACAATCGCTGCAAGTGTTGCAATTTATAACCATGCATAAAATAATAACAAATATTTGTGCTCAAACTAGAGACATCTTCTGTGACAATTTATGAAATCCAATGTGCCTCAAGGCTGGACACGACTTTAATAATTAATAACCGTGCATGTGCTCAAACTAATGACATCTACTGTGACAATTCATTGATCCAATGTGTCTCAAGGCTGGACACAACTTATCCACAATGTTAGTCCCACTCAAAAAAAAATATATTTATAATAAACAACGTGTCCAATAATGTGCGTAAGAAACAAAAAAAAAAAAAATCTCATAAAATCTTCAATATTTATCCATGCCTTCTTAAATCTTGTATCCTTCCACCAATAACCAGTGATGTTTTGTGATGCTCACAAGTAAAAATGTGACTGTAATCCACTCTGTGCCCCTTTTAGTGCTCTAGCCTCTCACCTGAGTGTGCTAGGGCCTTAGCACATAAAGGTTTCTTTGCTGGGATGATGTATTACCAACATTTCTCCACCAGAGGTCTCTCAATGCTCCTGGTGGAGCCCTCTTTACTCCTATGGTGTGCTTAGTTCCTCCGAGCCTGTACTTCCAATTTCGTTCTTTGTGTGTCCAGCAGCATGCACACGCGTCTCCACTAAAGCAGATAGAATGAAAATTCCTGTGATGGGATAAAGTGCCTTGCACAGACGGGGGTCCCAAGGGATGCTGAACTGTACTGTGCACCGGATGGGAGCCTACATGACCACAAGAACCATCTGATGGCTACACCAGTGTATATGGCCAGCAGCAAAAATATCTGTAAGCAGTGTGAAACAGCATGCATCAGTCATCATTCTGTCGTTTACACACAGCTGATTCCTGTGACTGATGCATGCTGTTTTACACTGCTTACAGATATTTTTGCTGCTGGCCATATACACTGGTGTAGCCATCAGATGGTTCTTGGGGTCATGTAGGCTCCCATCCGGTGCAGGGTACATTTCAGCGTCCCTTGGGACCCCCGTCCGTGCAATCACAGGAATTTTCATTCTATCTGCTTTAGTGGAGACGCATGTGCTGGACACACAAAGAGCACAATTGGAAGTACAGGCACGGAGGAACTAAGCACACCATAGGAGGAAAGAGGGCTCCACCAGGAGCATAGAGAGACCTCTGGTGGAGAAAAGGGGCACAGAGTGGATTATAGTCACATTTTTACTTGTCAGCATCACAAAACATCACTGGTTATTGGTGGAAGGATACCAGATTTAAGAAGGCATGGATAAATATTGAAGATTTTATGAGATTTTTTTTTTGTTTTTTATGCACATTATTGGACACGTTGTTTTTATAAATATATATTTTTTTGAGTGGGACTAAAGTTGTGGATAAGTTGTGTCCAGCCTTGAGACACATTGGATCAATGAATTGTCACAGTAGATATCATTAGTTTGAGCACATGCACGGTTGTTAATTATTAAAGTCGTGTCCAGCCTTGAGACACATTGGATTTCATAAATTGTCACAGAAGATGTTACTAGTTTGAGCACAAATGTTTGTTATTATTTAATGCACCCTTATAAATTGCAACACTTGCAGCGATTGTAATTAATGCAGCTTGTTAGATGACACAAGTTTTTTAATTAGTCCATTCACATACATGTGATAAGCGCTGAGCACTTTGCCTAAACATCTTGCTAATATAATACAGATAACTATCCCGGCAAAAGCTGCTGTCACAATACACATATAATTGAATTGATTTAATATATAGTGAGCGCGAAAGTAACACATCAAGTTTATTTACTCCCACCACCATGCTTGACTGTAGGCAAGACACACTTTTTTACACAGTCTTTTTACTCCTCACCTGGTTGGCAAACACCCTTGACATCATCTGAGCCAAATACGTTTATATTGGTCTCATCAGACCACAGGACATGGTTCCAGTAATCCATGTCTTTAGTCTGCTTGTCTTTAGCAAACTGTTTGCAGGCTCTCTTGTAAATCATCTTTAGAAGAGGCTTCCTTCTGGGACGACAGCCATTCAGACCAATTTGATGCAGTGTGTGGTGTATAGTCTGAGCACTGACAGACTGACCCCCCACCCCTTCAACCTCTGCAGCAATGCTGGCAGCACTCATATGTCTAGTTCCCAAAGACAACCTCAGGATATGACTCTGAGCATGTGCACCTAACTTCTTTGGTTGACCGTGGTTAAGTCTGTTCTGAGTGGAACCCGTCCCGTTAAACCGCTGTATGGTCTTGGCCACCGTGCTGCAGCTCAGTTTCTGGGTCTTGGCAATCTTCTTATAGCCTAGGCCATCTTTAGGAGAGCAACAATTCTTTTTTTCAGATCCTCAGAGAGTTCTCTGCCATGAGGTGACATGTTGAACTTCCAGTGACCAGTATGTGTGAGAGTGAGAGCGATAACACCAAATTTAACACACCTGCTCCCTATTCACACCTGAGACCTTGTAACACTAATGAGTCACGTGACACCGCGGAGGGAAAATGGCCCAATTTGGGCATTTTCGGTTAGAGGTGTACTCACTTTTGCTGCCAGCGGTTTGGATATTAATGGCTGTGTGTTGAGTTATTTTGAGGGAACAGCAAATTTACACTGTTATACAAGCTGTACACTCACTACTTTACATTGTAGCAAAGTGTCATTTCTTCAGTGTTGTCACATGAAGATATAATAAAATATTTACAAAAATGTGAGGAGTGTACTCACTTTTGTGAGATACTGTACATATACAGTATATACACTCTCTAAAACCCTTATAACTTACCCATTTTATAAATATAACATATATTTATGATTTTCTAAATATCTGCGAGATCCTTTGCAATTTCCCATATTCCATTTAGTGTTAAATAATTATTAAAACCTTCATGTGTAGTATATCCTACCAACCCTGTTATGCGTGATAATCTTACAAACTTCCGCCTATTCGTTTCTGTGTACTTTATTATTCCCCTCTAATTCCAAGAAAATAAAAAACAAAAAAGCGGAAAAGAGTCCCATTTATGTGCTACACCATAACAACCCATCTCTAACTAATTGTGACAAAATCAACCCTGGAGTGTCTAACTATTTGCCACAGAGTTTTATAAATGTATATGGGCACCCCCTATGTTGATAAACCATATGTTCCCTTTGAAAAACTTAATTTACTGATTTTACCCACAAAGAGTACGTTGGGGGGAGCCATAGAGATCCATTTCTGCGCTATCAACTTTTGCGCTATATACAACAATCTAAGAATTGCTGTATACATCTCAGTGGTATACAACTCTCAATCAAGCCATCCCAATACACATATCTTGGGCTTCAACAGGACATTAGTTCTGAAAACCTTATTAATAGTATCTAGAACTAAGGTCCAATACCTAACCAACTTAGGACATCTTCACATCCTATGTACCATCCTCCCTTTCACATTGTGGACATAAAGAAGTATCCCTCTTATGCCACTTAAAAGTTTCTGAGAGGAATAATATGCACAATGTATAATAAAAAGTTGGGCAAGCCTCTGAGATGCAGAAAGAGATACTTGCCATACATTATTAAGAACATCAGATCATTCCTCATCAGCAAGGGGGCCAACATCCATTTGCCAATATGTCCTGCACCTCATAAAATTTGACTTTGACATTTTCTGTAGCAATGCACTATAAAGCTTTATTTGTCCCTGCTTACAAATTGTTACTAGGCTTTAGTTAGGAATTGTAGGTGTAATACAGTCCACCCCCGCAAAGTTGCGGTTCAGAGTTCGTGGCTCCTGTCGTTTGCAGATTTCACCCAGCCTAGCATTCCTGCATCATGTTAGTTTACCGCATGTCGCTATTGAGTGTTTCGCTGAGTGTTCTTCATTTTGTTCTTTTTAAAGACGCCGCCCAAACACCCCCTTCTGAAGCACCTGAAGAAAAGACACCACCCGAGGCATCTAATAGGCATAATAGGCATTTATAGGCATTTTTTTTACCACATCCAAAATTCACGGATTTTTGCAATTTTTGGATGCTCAAAGAACATAACCCCCTCAAATTTTGGGGGTCGACTGTATAAACCCAATCTAGACTGTGTTTGCATAGCATTGCAGAGCTGTAAATATTAAAAAAAAAATCTTTATTGGGTCAGCCAAATTCCTCCTGTAAAGTGGGAAAATCTTTCAAAATTTGACCATCATATAATTGCAGGATGCTCACTAAACCTCACTCTGACCAATAATTAAATCCCTGCAATTTTAATAACCCTGTATAGTTAAAATTCTGAAAAATGTGCGTGTAATCAGAATATCCATATTATAATGATAGTGGTCTTTAATCATGTTCCATATCTCATCTATCATGACTAATGTGGGGTACTGTCTAGCTATTCTAAATTCACCTGCCTCTAAACAGTCTTTCAGCTTTTTTACCTAAAAATATTATACAGAGTGGGCCATTTATATGGATACACCTTAATAAAATGGGAATGGTTGGCGATATTAACTTCCTGTTTGTGGCACATTAGTATATGTGAGGGGGGAAACTTTTTAAAGATGGGTGGTGACCATGGCGGCCATTTTGAAGTTGGTCATTTTGAATCCAACTACGGATACTGGAAGCCTGTGCTAGCATTTCTCCTGCAGTGTTGCTATCAGTGTGTGAAGAGTGGGAGAAGAGGGTTGCATTGACAATCCAAAACAATGGGCAGCACATTGAACATATTTTATAAGTGGTCAGAAACTTGTAAATAACTCATGAAAGAATAAAGTTACGTTAAAACCAAGCACACCATTGTTTTTCTTGTGAAATTCCCAATAAGTTTGATGTGTCACATGACCCTCTTCCTATTGAAAAAACAAAAGTTGGATTCAAAATGGCCGACTTCAAAATGGCCGCCATGGTCACCACCCATCTTGAAAAGTTTCCCCCCTCACATATACTAATGTGCCACAAACAGGAAGTTAATATCACCAACCATTCCCATTTTATTAAGGTGTAGCCATATAAATGTCCCACCCTGTAGATATGTTTTCTGTTAACAACAAAACATTGTAGATAATATTTTCCAAATTGCATTGGTGCTTAGAACCTCATCCCAACCCGATAGATGCTGGAGCTATGCTGACAGATAGTATAAAAATGGGTTGGGAATAGAGTTGAGCGAACCCGGACTGTAAAGTTCGGGTCCGTACCGAACTTTGGGGTGTCCGGGACCCGGACCCGGACTTTTCAAAAAAAGTCCGGGTTCGGGTCCGGGGTTCTGGTAATTTTAATGAAAGATCTTAAAAATGCTGTAAAAAAGCCCAGGAAGGTCCTAGAGGTCTGCAAAAGGAAGAAAAATGGGGGTAAGGGTGGGACAAGTGCCCTACAAAGAAATGGGGACAGGGAAATAACTTTAAATATTTTTTAAAAAATAAAAACATAAAAAATGCAAAAATGGAGATCATCTTCAAAATGGGTCTGAAAAGTATTAATTAACATTAGAAGCCATAGAACTGTTCTAAAATCATCTTCAAACTGTGTCAAAAAAGTATAAATAAGCCCGGAGTACCCATATCACTGTTCTGCAAAATGTGTGTGTCACTTTAAATGAAACCGGGAATCAGTGCACATCTCTTCTGCACAATTATTTCAAGTCTGTGTGTCACTTTAAATCAAACCGTCAATCATTGCACATCTGTTATTCACACTTCTTTTTAAAGTCTGTGTCACTTTAAATGAAACCGTCAATCATTGCACATCTGCTATTTACACACATCTGTTCTACGCCAGAACAGATGTTATTCACACATTACATCTGTTCTGCACACATCTGAAAATAGTTTAG
>BLSH010444462.1:114612-129850 GCA_018402905.1 Glandirana rugosa
AGGCCTCTCCACTCTGCCTCCTTTTTAATCGTAAAATGCGTGTACTACGAAACCATAAAAACCCGCTATGGTGATGTAGATAACTTGCAAACTACAGAGAATACTTGTGGAAACCTGACATAAGTCCAAAACTGTATGTGACCTTGTTCAGATGAGACGACACTCAACTTGGAAAGTCCCTAGGGAACGTCGGTTAACGAAGAGTCTATTTCCACCATCTTTGTAAACACATAAACCCATAATGATATGTAGTACTAATCACAACTCGCTTGGGCCTGACATTGCAAGCCCAGGCATGGCTTGAAAGCCCACAGGCACCGTGCCCGGACCGAACCCGAACCATTTTTGAAATGTCCGGGTCCGGGTCCGTGCCACGGACACCCGAAAGTTCGGTACGGACCCGAACGTTACAGTCCGGGTTCGCTCAACACTAATCATGATGTATAGTAATACCCAAATACACAAATGTTTCTACCACCTTTATCTGAGAAGCAATTGGCTGCAAGGGATCCCTGAAAGGTTCAACTCACAGCAGAGTAGACTTGTTCCAGTGTATGTCAAAACCTGAATACAGTCCAAAGGTGTTCATAAGAGACATCAAACGTTCAATAGATGTAGTGGTATCGCCCAAAAATACCAAAGCATCATGTGCGTAAAATGCTAATTTTTCCTCCGTCTCACCTCTCCGGAATCCCACTATCTTAAGATCTCCTCATATAGCTGCCAGCCGCCAAAGGCTCTAAAGCCAAGGCAAATAAAGAGGATAAAGTGGGCATCCCTACTTGATACCTCTACTCAACATAAATGGTGCAGATAAAGTATTATTAATTCTAAAATGGGCTGTTGGGGCTTGATATAACAGCTTAACCCATGTAATAAATTCTTGCCCTAATTTAAACTTCTCCAGAACACACCAACATTAACCCCATTCCATATTATTAAATGCATTAATGGCATCTAAAAACGGGATAGCTCTATTGCCAACATTACCTGGTGGGATCTGGAGATTAAGATATAATCTATGGATGTTAATATTTGTAGACCTAGGAGGAGGATATGCAAGCATGTAAGGCCCTGGACTGCTACATCACCATCTGGATAGATATCTGCAGCTGGAGGGAAAAGCAGTGTCAATTGTCACAATAAGGGCAGCCTCAAAGTGACTACTGGGCTAGTGGGAAAGAAACCATAATGATATAACACTAACAAGGCCTTCCTTGGTATCTATATGCTTTTCTAGGACCGCCTTATTAGTGTTATGTCATTATGACCAATCCAGAATAAATCCTGATTGGTCTGGATGCACAAGTTTTACTATAACTTTAGATAGAGGGGTAGCCAACACCTTAGCCAGTATTTTAAGATTCATAGTTAACAAGGATATTGGTCTATAAGAATGTGCTGCCATTGAATCCTTTCCTGCTTTTAATAACACCACAATAATTGCTTCATACATAGATTGAGGGAGTCGACCCTGTCCTTTAGCATCAATTATTGTGGCAAGTAGCTCCGGTAGAAGTATATCACCAAAAGTATTCACTGTATGTTAACTCTTAACTCTAAACTGTTACGATAACTGGAGGCACGAGTTTTGTTTAATAAATTGTATGTATGTGTTCTGTAAAAAGGAAGAAAGTTTAATGAAGATTATTTAAAAAAAAAAATAGAGTTGAGCGGACACCTGGATGTTCGGGTTCGGTGGGTTCGGCCGAACTTCGCAAAAAAGTTTAAGTTCGACCCCGAACTTGACCCCGAACCCCATTGAAGTCAATGGTGACCCGAACTTTTGGGCACTAAAATGGCTCTAAAAAGTCCTGGAAAGAGCTAGAGGGCTGCAAAAGGAAGCAGAATGGGGGTAAGAGTAGGACAAGTGCCCTGCAAATAAACGTGGATAGGGAAATAACTTAAAATCACATAAAAAAATAAAAAATGGAGGAGGAGGTGGATGTGGAGTAGGAGGTTGAGGAGGCGGTGACCGTGGCGGTGGAGGTGGAAGTGGCGGTGGAGGAGGAGGAGGTAGGCAACACTGTTTTTTGTTTCTTTGTTTTTTTCTAATTGGGGTTGCCCCTAAAATATTGAGACATATTAACCACTTGCCGACCGCCGATCGGCATCTGACGGCGGCAAAGGGGTTCGTTCCCGCAAAACGCCGTCATACGACGGCGGCTGCGGGATCGAGCTTAGTGAGCACGCGCGCGCCGCCGGAGGCGCGCTCACTGTGTTCGGGGAGGGCCAGGGAGCGGGTGCGGCGGCTTCGATTGCTGCCGGCTACCCGCGATGGCCCCCCGAGCGGAGGGACGGAGGTCCGTGTATGTAAACACGGACCTCCGCTCTGTGTGAAGGGGGAAGGGCTGTGATCACAGCCTTCCTGTATACGAAGGCTGTGACCACTTCCCTTCCCCAGATAGTGCAGTCCCCCTACAGTTAGAACACGCCCAGGGAACATAGTTAACCCTTAGAGTGCCCCCTGCAGGTTAACCCCTTCACTGCCAATGGCATTTACACAGTAATCAGTGCATTTTTATAGCACTGATCGCTGTATAAATGCCAATGGTCCCAAAAAAGTGTCAAAATAGTCCGACATGTCCGCTGAAATATCGCAGTACCGCTAAAAATCGCAGATCGCCACCATTATTAGTAAAAAATTTAAAAAAATAAAAACCCCAAAAATGAATTCTCATCATCCGTAAACGCGACCACTTTTGCGCAAACCAATCAATAAACGCCGATTGTGATTTTTTTTATAGCAAATATGAGGAAGAATATAAATCGGCCAAAAACGGTGAAAAAAATGTTTTTTTATATATTTTTTTTTTTTGATTTGTATTCTAGCAAAAAGTAAGAAATTTGGGTTTTTTTGCAAAATTGTCGCTCTTCTTTTTTTTATAGCGGCGATCAGAAATGAAGCAGAGGGGATAAAATACCACCAAAAGAAAGCTCTATTTGTGGGGAAAAAAGGACGCAAATTTAGTTTGGGTACAACGTCGCACGGCCGCGCAATTTTCAGTTAAAGCGACGCAGTGCCGAATCGCAAAATGGGCTCCGGTCCTAAAGCTGGAAATCCTTCCGGGGCTGAAGTGGTTAAGAAAAAAAAAAAGATCACTATCTGCAGACAAACCCAGAGATGTTCTAGCATGGGTTCACTTTTTTCATATAAAATGTACCATGGTTTATTTTTCATGTTTCTCCTGTTACAAATTCCAATAAAGACTTATGTTTTATAAAAAAAAAGAATAAGTTCACTTAAGTATACCAATGGCTGTGTGAGGATGGTATAAATTTCTATTCTGCACAAGGTACAGACAAGTCTTGTGGGATCCATGCCTGGTTAATTTTAATAAACGTTAGCTTGACCACGTTGGCTGTGGACAGGCGCAAGTGCTTGTCTCTGATAACACCCCCTGCCGTGCTAAACACACATTCAAACAATACACTGGCTGCAGGGCAGGCCAGCACCTCCAAGGCATAAAGGGCAAGCTCAGGTCATGTGCCCAATTTGGAGACCCAGAAGTTGAATGGGGCAGACCCATCAGTTAGTACGTTTAGGCGTGTGTGCACATACTGTTCCACCATGTTGCTGAAATGCTGCCTCCTGCTAAGACGTTGCCTATAAGCTGGTGGTGCTGTTTGTTGTGGCGTGCTGCTGATAAAGCTTTTCCACATTTTGGCCATGCTAACCCTGCCTTCTGAGGTGCTGGCGGTGCCACAGCTGCGTTGGTGACCTCTTCCTCCTCCTCTGCCTTCGCCTTGTGCTAGCACTGAGCCCCAGGTGTCATTTGGGAATGCCCTCAGTAGCGCGTATACCAGCGTGCTCTTGTAGTCGCGCATCTTCCGATCACGCTCCAGTGAGGGAATTAAAGAAGGCACGTTGTCCTTGTAACGGGGATCCAGCAGGGC
This sequence comes from Glandirana rugosa, assembly GCA_018402905.1. Taxonomy (NCBI): domain Eukaryota; kingdom Metazoa; phylum Chordata; class Amphibia; order Anura; family Ranidae; genus Glandirana; species Glandirana rugosa. The sequence goes on from BLSH010444462.1 coordinate 118,510, forward strand.
AGCCACCCAGTAATCAGCACAAGTTACAATGTGGGCAATTCGGCTGTCGTTGCGCAGGCACTGCAGCATGTAGTCGCTCATGTGTGCAAGGCTGCCCAGAGGCAAATACAAGCTGTCCTCTGTGGGTGGTGTATCATCTGTGTCCTCCGTATCCCCCCAGCCACGCTCCAGTGATGCCCATGAGCTGCGTTGGGTGCCACCCTGCTGTGAACACGGTTCCTCCTTCTCCTCCTCCTCATCATGCTCGTCCTCCTCATCCTCCAGAACTGTGCCCTGGCTTGAAAATTTTTTACCTGGCCTATGCTGGTGCAGGAACCCGCCCTCCGAGCCACTTGTGAATGACTGGCCCGATAACCGTGGAAATGACCCCTCTTTCTCCTCCTCTTCCTCCTGTGCCACATCCTCTTCCATCATCACCTGAAGTGTTTTTTCAAGGAGACATAGAAGTGGGATAGTAACACTGAGAACAGCGTCATCGGCACTGGCCATGTTGGTGGAGTACTCGAAACAATGCAATATGGTACACAGGTCTCGCATGGAGGCCCACTCGTTGGTGGTGAAGGGGTGCTGTTCTGCAGAGCGACTGACCCGTGCATGCTGCAGCTGAAACTGCACTATTGCCTGCTGCTGCTCGCACAGTCTCTCCAGCATGTGCAAGGTGGAGTTCCAACTTGTGGGCACGTCGCATAGGAGGTGGTGAGCGGGAAGGCCGAAGTTCCACTGCAGCGCAGACAGTTGAGCAGCAGCAGGGTGAGGATGCCAAAAGCACGCACAGATAGCCCGCACTTTCTGCAGCAGCTCTGACATAATTGGGTGTTTTTTTAGAAATTTCTGCACCACCAAATTCAGCACATGCACCATGCAAGGGATGTGCGTCGAACCGGCTGGCCCAGAGCTGCTACGAGATTTCGCCCATTATCGCACACCACCAGGCCGTGCTTGAGGCTCAGTGGCAACAACCACTCATCTGTCTGTTGTTCAATGCCCGTCCACAGTTCCTGCGCAGTGTGGGGTTTATCCCCCAAAAATATCAGTTTTAAAACAGCCTGATGTCTTTTCCCCCTCGATGTGCTGAAGTTGGTGGTGAAGGTGTTACGCTGACCGGATGAGGAGGTGGTAGAGGAGGATGAAGCGGAGTAGGAGGTGGAGGCAACAGGAGGCAAAGAGAAATGCCCTGCAATCCTCTTTGGTGGAAGGACATGCGCCAAACTGCTATCCGCCTCAGGCCCACCCGCCACTACAAAATTGCCCAGTGTGCAGTTAGCGAGATATAGCGTCCCTGCCCGTGCTTACTGGTCCACGTATTAGTAGTTATGTGGACCTTGCCACAGATGGCGTTGTGCAGTACACACTTGTCCCCAACTTGTTTGTGCAGGGAAGGGATGGTTCGTCTGGAAAAGTAGTGGCTGCTGGGAACCACATACTGTGGGACAGCCATCGCCATCAGGCTTTTAAAACTGTCCGTGTCCACCAGACGGAATCACAGCATTTCAAAGGCCAGGAATTTTGAAATGCTGGCATTCAGGGCCAGGGATCGCGAGTGGGTAGGGGGTTACTTCCTCTTTCTCTCCAGTGTTTGGGAGATGGACAGATGTAAGCTTCCATGGGACCATGGTGTGGAAATGCTTGGGGACAGTGGCAGACATGGTGACATTGCTGTCACATCATCTGTTTGCTGGGTGGCAGGTGACACTGGCACTGTAGAGGTGGAGGAAGAGGCAAAGGCAGCAGCAGAAGAGGAAGCAGGAGAAGCCCGAGACCTTTCTTAGATTTTGAGGTGCTTATTCCACTGCAGCTCGTGCTTTGCATGTAGATGCCTGGTCATGCAGGTTGTGCTCAGGTTTAGAACATTTATGCCTCGCTTCAGACTCTCATTGCACAGCGTGCAAACCACTCGTGTCTTATCGTCAGCACATTGTCTGAAGAACTGCCACACCAGGGAACTCCTTTGAGCTGCCTTTGGTGTGCTAGGCCCCTGGGTGTGGTGGGTTGTAGCAGGCGTACTGTCTAGGGGACGGTCGCTCCGCTTTTGCAACCTTCTTCCTCTTTTGCTGTGCTGGTACCTCTGTGTGACCACCACCTCTACCTCCAAACTGCACTCGTCACTCGCATGACCTTCATTCCATGTGGGGTCTAGGACCTCATCATCCTCCACATCATCTTCCACCCACTCTTCACCACTGCCCTCCTTGTCAGTCTGCACACTATGTGGATGGCCCACAGAAAGCACACCAGCAGAGTCATCAAAACTAATAAGAGACTGTTGCATGACTTGGGGCTCAGACTGCTTGGCTCATTTACAAGGGGCTGAGGTGAAAAACATATGGCCATGGGGTTCAGGTGGCAAGTGTGAGCTTTCAGCAAGGGACCGGGTGGGAGACAATGTCAAGGAACTGGAGGCATTGTCAGCCACCCAATCTATTATCGCCCGTACTTGTTCTGGCCTCACCATTCGTCGAGTGGCATTTAGACCTACCATATAACGTTGAGGGTTCTGTTGGCTACTCGCACCTGAGGAAGGTGTTTCACTTGTGCATGTAGCAAGAAATGCACCACTGGCCGCAAATGTAGTATTTAGAATATTTTTTTTTTTAAAACCAGCAGTGTAGACACACTTTTTATTTTTGTGCAAGAAATGCACCGCTGGCCACAAATGTAGTATTTAGAATATATATATTTTTCTAAACCAGCAATGTAGACGCACTTTTTAATTTTGTGCAAGAAATGCCCCGCTGGCCGCAAATGTAATATTTTGCACAAAAGAAAGAAAAAAAAAATGTTTTAATTTGTCTAACTGCAATGTAAAAGCAGTATTTAAATATGCCAAAATATTTCCAACTGAACTAACAGAACACAATTAAAGTAGTGTTCCTGACACACAAGCAGTTGCAAGTGCACTGCACTTGCAAAAATGGCTGCAAGCGCCCACCTAACAAACAGATAATGAGAAGTGGGAGGGAAGGAAGAATGATCAGCCAGTCCTCACCAGTGTGCGACTGGGGACGGCTATATAGTAAAAACATGCCACATCCTAACTAGAGTTGAGCAGACATCTGGATGTTCGGGTTCGGCGGGTCCGGCCGAACTTCGCGAAAAAGTTTGGGTTCGGTACCGAACTTGACCCGAACTTTACTCCAGACCCCAAACCCCATTGAAGTCAATGGGGACCCAAACTTTTCGGCACAAAAATGGCTGTAAAAAAGTCCTGGCAAGTGCTAGAGGGCTGCAAAAGGAAGTAAAATGGGGGTAAGAGTAGGACAAGTGCCCTACAAAAAAATGGGGATAGGGAAAATAACTTAAAATCAAATAAAAGAAATAAAAATGGGAAGGGGGTTGGATGTGGAGTAGGAGCCTAGAGGTTGTCTAGACCGTGACCGTGGCAGTGTAGGTGATGATTTTAGAACAATAATCTGTCCCTTACAGCAACAGCAGGAACCTGACCCTATAGGAGTAGGTGATGATTTTAGAACAATAATCTGTCCCTTACAGCAACAGCAGGAACCTCTCCCTTTAGAACTAGGAGATGATTTTAGAACAATAATCTGTCCCTTATGACACCAGCAGGAACCTCTCCCTTTAGAACTAGGAGATGATTATAGAACAATAATCTGTCCCTTACAGCACCAGTAGGAACCTGACCCTATAGGAGTAGGCGATGATTTTAGAACAATAATCTGTCCCTTAGAGCAACAGCAGGAACCTGACCCTATAGGATTAGGCAATGATTTTAGAACAATAATCTGTTCCTTAAAGCAACAGCAGGAACCTGACCCTATAGAAGTAGGTGATGATTTTAGAACAATAATCTGTCCCTTACAGCAACGGCAGGAACCTCTCCCTGTAGAAGTAGGCAATGATTTTAGAAAAATAATCTGTCCCTTACAGCAACAGCAAGAACCTAACCCTATAGGAGTAGGTGATGATTTTAGAACAATAATCTGTCCCTTACAGCAACAGCAGGAACCTGACCCTATAGGAGTAGACAATGATTTTAGAACAATAATCTGTCCCTTACAGCAACAGCAGGAACCTGACCCTATAGAAGTAGGTGATGATTTTAGAACAATAATCTGTCCCTTACAGCAACAGCAGGAACCTCTCCCTGTAGAAGTAGGCAATGATTTTAGAAAAATAATCTGTCCCTTACAGCAACAGCAGGAACCTGACCCTATAGGAGTAGGCGATGATTTTAGAACAATAATCTGTCCCTTACAGCAACAGCAGGAACCTGACCCTATAGGAGTAGGCAATAATTTTAGAACAATAATCTGTCCCTTACAGCAACAGCAGGAACCTGACCCTATAAGAGTAGGGAATGATTTTAGAAAAATAATCTGTCCCTTACAGCAACAGCAGGAACCCCTCCCTTTAGAACTAGGAGATGATTTTAGAACAAAAATCTGTCCCTTTCAGCAACAGCAGGAACCTCTCCCTTTAGAACTAGGAGGTTATTATAGAACAATAATCTGTCTCTTACAGCACCAGCAGGAACCTGACCCTATAGGAGTAGGCAATGATTTTAGAACAATAATCTGTCCCTTACAGCAACAGCAGGAACCTGACCCTATAGGAGTAGGTGATGATTTTAGAACAATAATCTGTCCCTTACAGCAACAGCAGGAACCTCTCCCTTTAGAAGTAGGCAATGATTTTAGAAAAATAATCTGTCCCTTACAGCAACAGCAGGAACCTGACCCTATAGGAGTAGGCGATAATTTTAGAACAATAATCTGTCCCTTACAGCAACAGCAGGAACCTGACCCTATAAGAGTAGGGAATGATTTTAGAAAAATAATCTGTCCCTTACAGCAACAGCAGGAACCTCTCCCTTTAGAACTAGGAGATGATTTTAGAACAAAAACCTGTCCCTTTCAGCAACAGCAGGAACCTCTCCCTTTAGAACTAGGAGGTTATTATAGAACAATAATCTGTCTCTTACAGCACCAGCAGGAACCTGACCCTATAGGAGTAGGCAATGATTTTAGAACAATAATCTGTCCCTTACAGCAACAGCAGGAACCTGACCCTATAGGAGTAGGTGATGATTTTAGAACAATAATCTGTCCCTTACAGCAACAGCAGGAACCTCTCCCTTTAGAACTAGGAGATGATTTTAGAACAATAATCTGTTCCTTACAGCACCAGCAGGAACCTCTCCCTTTAGAACTAGGAGATGATTATAGAACAATAATCTGTCCCTTTCAGCAACAGCAGGAACCTGACCCTGTAGAAGTAGGCAATGCTTTTAGAACAATAATCTGTCCCTTACAGCAACAGGAGGAATCTAACCCTATAGGAGTAGGTGAGGATTTTAGAACAATAATCTGTCCCTTACAGCAACAGCAGGAACCTGACCCTATAGGAGTAGGCGATGATTTTAGAAGAATAATCTGTCCCTTACAGCAACAGCAGGAACCTGACCCTATAGGAGTAGGCGATGATTTTAGAACAATAATCTGTCCCTTACAGAAACAGCAGGAACCTGACACTATAGGAGTAGGCGATGATTTTAGAACAATAATCTGTCCCTTACAGCAACAGCAGGAACCTGACCCTATAGTAATCTCTACCTAATCCAGAATCAGATCATTCTGTAATGCAGGATGAGATGTTATTAATATCTGCAATCTGTCCCTCACAGCGCCGGCAGCATCCTCTCCCTAGACTAGCCTGAGAGCATGTGACATGCAGCACTACGTGACTCCAGCTTATACAGAGGCTGGGTCACATGATGCACTGGCCAATCACAGCCATAGTAGGCATGGCTGTGATGGCTTCTAAAGGCAAACCAGTGAAACACTTGTTGATTGGCTGCCCTGCAGCTATTCAACATGCGTGATCAAATACCCGAACCCAGAACCCGAACCCAAACTTTTTTTCAAATGTCCGGGTTCGGGTCATGGACACCCCAAAGTTCGGTACGGACCCGAACTTTACAGTTCGGGTTCGCTCAACTCTAGTCCTAACCATAAGGGAACTAATTAGAAAAAATGAAAAGCATGGACTTTGCAGGCATGTTTTACAATAAAAGAAAATACTTTATTTGTTACAATAAAAGGCTGAAGGCTTTATACAAAATATAAATGCTCTTTTAACCACTTGCCGACCGCCGATCGGCATCTGACGGCGGCAGAGTGTCTCGTTCCCGCAAAACGCCGTCATACGACGGCGGCTGCGGGAACGAGTTTAGTGAGCGCGTGCGCGCCGCCGGAGGCGCGCCCGCGTGCTCACTGTGTTCGGGGAGGGCCAGGGAGCGGGTGCGGCGGCTTTGATTGCCGCCGGCTACCCGCGATGGCCCCCCCGGAGCGAAGGAGTGGAGGTCCGTGAATGTAAACACGGACCTCCGCTCTGTGTGAGGGGAAGGGCTGTGATCACAGCCTTCCTGTACGTGAAGGCTGTGACCACTTCCCTTCCCCTGTTAGGGCAGCCCCCATACAGTTAGAACACGCACAGGGAACATAGTTAACCCTTAGAGCGCCCCCTGCAGGTTAACCCCTTCACTGCCGATGGCATTTACACAGTAATCAGTGCATTTTTATAGCACTGATCGCTGTATAAATGCCAATGGTCCCAAAAAAGTGTCAAAATGGTCCGACATGTCCGTTGAAATATCGCAGTACCGGAAAAAATCGCAGATTGCCGCCATTATTAGTAAAAAATAAAAAAAAAATAAAAACCCCAAAAATGAATTCTCATCATCCGTAAACGCGACCACTTTTGCGCAAACCAATCAATAAACGCCGATTGAGATTTTTTTATCGCAAATATGAGGAAGAATATAAATCGGCCAAAAACGGTGAAGAAAAATGTTTTTTTATATTTTTTTTTTGGATTTGTATTTTAGGAAAAAGTAAGAAATTTGGGTTTTTTTGCAAAATTGTCGCTCTTCTTTTGTTTATAGCGGCAATCAGAAATGACGCAGCGGTGATCAAATACCACCAAAAGAAAGCTCTATTTGTGGGAAAAAAAGGATGCAAATTTCGTTTGGGTATAACGTCGCACGACCACGCAATTGTCAGTTAAAGCGACGCAGCGCCGAATCGCAAAAAGGGCTCCGGTCCTAAAGCTGGAAATCCTTCCGGGGCTGAAGTGGTTAAAAACATAAATGATCCAAACATCATATACACGACATGCTGAGTTGTACTAATCTCCTCTGAATATCTGCCTTCCCATAACGGGCAGGGCATAAAAGAGGGGAGAGTGCACATGCACACAAAGATATGGCGTTGACAGCCCGGGGTGAATGGGGCAATAATATGGCCTAAAGGTATATCATAAATCAAAAAAAGGAAAAGAAGATACAAGGGGATTCAAACCACCAGAGCTTGACAACTTGAGGAGGCTCTACTAGTTTTGCGCTGTAGATGAACGCTTCGTCTGGAGCCTCAGTTACATCTATTGAAATAGATACATGATCATAGATCATGTCAATGCATAGAAAACATACTATAATAACATAAATGAATTAAAAACATTTATAAATGATTAAGCTATTGTAACAATCTTGTAAGGGATAATGAAAATCACTTACATAGTAAAATAGAAATAGTAGTGGACCAATTGCAGCACACGTTCCCACAAAACCCAGATGATCCAGATGTGACTCCAAAATGGGCTAGAGGGCTAAGGGCACCACGAATGCACCACCCACCGCAGGCCATGCACCGGCAAGCATGGGGATTAGCACATAGTATGAATATGAATAAATCAATAAAATATATAAACTAATATAGATATATGTGAGAACATACATGATTATTAAAGGGTACACACATATAGGACCCCTATTGACAAAGTCAATGCCAGGTGAATGCCTAAACAGGTGTCTAGCCTATATATAATAAAATAATTAATGACATATTGAAAGTACCCCACTAAGGCCACTTAGATATAAGAAGGTATTTACCTGAACTGACGTCCAGCAATAACTATGCATGGAAGATAAAGCAATGGGAGTATGTGAAAAAATGAAGTCCCCAGGCACCGGATAGATAGCATCAACGTTTGTTAGTGAAAAGAGAAAGTTACACTTTCTTTCGGTAAGAGTTTGGACATATAAAGGCAGCCTTTATATATACATAGACTATGGCTTCGATAGTGCTAATTGCACATATTTTAACTTTTCAGACGCCGTCCATCTATGGCTTTGGACTGTTGTCCAAACTCTTACCGAAAGAAAGTGTAATTTTCTCTTTTCACTAACAAACGTTGATACTATCTATCCGGTGCCTGGGGGCTTCATTTTTTCACATACTCCCACTGCTTTATCTTCCATGCATAGTTATTGCTGGACGTCAGTTCAGGTAAATACCTTCTTATATCTAAGTGGCCTTAGTGGGGTACTTTCAATACATCATTAATTATTTTATTATATATAGGTTAGACACCTGTTTAGGCGTTCACCTGGCATTGACTTTGTCACTGTGGGGTCCTTTATGTGTGTACCCTTTAATAATTATTTATGTTCTCACATATATCTATATTAGTTTATATATTTTATTGATTTATTCATATTCGTACTATGTGCAGATCCCCATGCTTGCAGGTGCATGGCCTGCGGTGGGTGGTGCATTCAGGGTGCCGTTAGCCCTCTAGCCCATTCTGGAGTCACATCTGGATCATCTGGGTTTTGTGGGAACGTGTGCTGCAATTGGTCCAGTACTATTTCTATTTTACTATGTAAGTGATTTTCATTATCCCTTACAAGATTGTTACAATAGCATAATCATTTATAAATGTTTTTAATTCATTTATGTTATTATGGTATGTTTTCTATGCATTGACATTGAAAATCTATTCTAGCTCCCACCCACCAATAAATCGCTGTTTTTAACAGATTTTCTAAAGCTAATCTGTCCCTCACAGCAGCAGCAGCAGCATCCTCTCCCTACACTAGTATGAGATTATTTTCTAAAGCTAATCTGTCCCTCACAGCAGCAGCAGCATCCTCTCCCTACACTAGTACTACGTGACTCCAGCTTATATAGAGGCTGGGTCACATGATGCACTGGCCAATCACAGCCATGCCATTAGTAGGCATGGCTGTGATGGCTTCTAAGGGCAAATGAGTTAAACGCTTGTTGATTGGCAGCCCTGCAGCTATTCAACAGGCGCAAAAAAATACCCAAAACCCCGAACCCGGACCCAGACTTTTTCTCAAATGTCCAGGTTCAGGTTCGGGACACGGACACCCTAAAATCCGGTACGGACCCGAACTTTACAGTTCGGGTTCGCTCAACTCTACTACAAAATCTTTGTTTAGAGAGTGCTGTTCTGGATTCTTTCATAGATAGGTAACTCCTATCCTCATATTGATTAGTGATTCCAAATGAATAATAACTACTGCAGTAGAGAACAGACACAAAAGATACACTCAACATCTTTCCAAATAACTGTTCTGTTTTATTATGATGCAATTGAAGGTTTTTATACACATGATTATGTAGGTATCACATTAATATTACAATTGTACTTGTATGGTAACAAGGGACGTAACATAGGCAGGCTAATTCTAATCAGGACTCAAAAGAATGCAAACGTAATGAAAACAGTATTAGTGCCATGTGCACAATGAGTGCAGTGTGCAATACATACAAAATAAAACACAATTACATACAGAACTTACACATTTCTTTACAGCACCAAGCACTGAACTTTTTGCTACCAAGCACAGGTATTTATTCATTCAAATGAAGATGCAGCTGGTTCTATCATCTGGGTTCAATTGTCACATATTTTTGCACCGGATTTTGTAAGTGGTGACAGATTCATGATCTACAGTACACATCTTAACTGTAAATGTGTTGTTCCATAGGAACTATGGTATAAGTAGACAAAGGTACATGGACAATGTTCTATTAAAATGGTAATGAGAATCCTTGGAATGAATCTTTTTACTGATGCACATAATGTGCTGGGAGCTCTTGTGAGACTCAGGTGCTTGAAAAAAAACATTGCTTCTTTAAGTGTGCTGCAGCTTTCCTCTCTACATATTGAGTAGATGTGCATAGTATCTATCTTCCTGACAGTCTTTAAAAAACACACTATTAATGTGCAGTAAAATGGTTTGAAATAGACAGTACACGACTTAGTAATATGTTACTTTGGATGAAATAAAAATTGAAATGTGAGTTGCCAATTGTCCTGTGAAAGTAACATTCAATCTTCAAGATCTTCCAATAACCTCATTTATGAGTGTTGTAAATATACCTAAGACAGGTGCAATGTCCAAGCAAAGAAAGAATGAATACATAGCTTAGTAAACTACTATTTGGCAGTAGAGTGGACATTTCAAAATATTTATTTAATGTCTTGTTTGTTATGATCCTATTTATCCTCATTAATACCTTGGAAAGCTATTACTTTTTGCTGTACAGCGAGATGATATCTTTACATTGGGCAATGTACTTCCTCTGTTTCTATGCATCTGAAGTTATACATATATATATATATATATATATATATATATATATATATACTTCTTGATTCTCCTAATACTCCGCTTACTAACACTATATGCATTTGCTTTTATTATTTTGATAGTGGCACAATCAGGAGTCAGGCTCAAAAAACAGTTTATATAGCAGTAGCGGAACTACCACCAACCAGCATGATAGATACAGGCAGTACGTCTGGTGAATGACACAGGCTCAAATGAGGTGCAAAGTCTAAGAACTAACCGGTGTTCACCAGAGCTCCTGTTGGTAGAAATGGATTCTGCTGCAAGTTAGTACCAGGTCGCGGTCCTCAGAATCACCCCACCAGGAAGTGAGCAAGCTGGAGTCTAGTAGGGTATAAGCAGGTAAGGATTAAACAGAAGCATAGTCAAAAAACAAGCTAAAAGGTCAGTAATGTGTAGTTGAAGTTTGGGATCAGGCAGAAGTGTAGTCCATGAACAAGCCAAGGGTTGATAATGAGTGGTAGCAAAATTTGGTTGACAGCAGGGAATGCAGGAGCGAGATACTGGCTGGAGAATGCACAAAAATCTGGAAAACAGGAAGTGCAGAGAAATAGCTTAAATCAGGAAGTTCATGGTAGAAACAAAGAATTCAGGGTTCAAGACAAAATCACAAGAAATTGTCCAGCATTCCAGGTAGCTCAGCAAGAAGAGACATTGCCTGATGTAGCGGAGGTTCTGGGTTCAAATTCAGGCCCTGATAGTGCCCATTGAGGTGAAGAATAGATTTCATTATTCCGATGGCAATTAGTGTAGCCTTGGTATTTGTATGATATGTATTGTGTATCAGGACTTGGACATTTTCTGTACTTGATCTAACTAACTCTTATGTGTGACTTTGCAGGTATATCTACTTCATATGAATTATTTATAAAGTGGCAATAT